>JAWZYT010003903.1:5000-73119 GCA_034508575.1 Petrolisthes manimaculis | reverse complement strand
CTCATCCTCCCTTGTAACCCTGTCCCCTCTCCCTCTCACCTCTCCCTCGAGACTTTTACCTCCTTATTAGTATGCCCTCCCTACGTTTGCCAGGGCCCAGCTGTGTCCTTAGATCTGTCCTACCCTCCCTCACTCTCTCCCCTCCTCTCTCCTCCCCTCCCCTCCCTCACCATTTTGTGACCTTCCTTCCTCTTCTGTCCCATCTCCTTCCTACCTCTCCTAACTCACTTGTCTCTTACCCTTCCCTCTTGTCACCTTCCTCTATTCCCCTCTGTCCCATACCCTTCCTCCCCTTCCCCTCTGTCCCATACCCTTCCTCCCCTTCCCCTCTGTCCCATACCCTTCCTCCCCTTCCCCTTTGTCCCATACCCTTCCTCCCCTTCCCTCCTTTTCTGTACCTAACCCTCCCCTTCCTTCTCTGTCCCCATCCCTCCCCATTCCGCCTGCCCTCTCCCTACCCCTCCTTTCCCCTTCCATTCCTCTCCCTTTTCCTGAGACTCCTTTCTCCTCCGACGTCACATTTATCACAAGGTCTTCCTTTGACTCTGATATAGAAATATAGATATAGGAGAGAACAACAATAAAATAACAATAACTAGCCTACTATCCTACTACTACTACTGCCACATGGGATAATTATTATATCAGCTGTCTTGTCATTCTTACCTGGCAAGTTCTTACCATCTGTCCTTTTCCGTGTCTTATCACCTTATCACATCACTGCCTTTGTTTGCTATCTAATCATGAAGTGAATTACCAGCTGTTTTATGCTCATTTCAAGGACAGGCGGCCCCACAAATAAATAAATGAAATAAAACTGCCAATGGTACAGTACCGGTATATACGGTACTCCTTATCGATACCATATTGCTCTATACCGGTACCACATTACCTGTTATGATTATATTAGTGATTACAGGTGTACAGGTTTGATGTAGACGTACCTGCAGATGCAATAGTAATTATATTTTATTATACATGTTTTCTTAAAGTTTGTTGTGTTTTGGTCCCTTGCTAAATTGAAGACGAGGTGGTGTAGGGTCTGGTTTAACACACACACACACACACACACACACACACACACACACACACACACACACACACACACACACACACACACACACACACAGTTATAATTTTGATTGTTATCATCCCCACTGACTATTCTCTCACTGTTATCGTTCAGCACAAACATATTGCTCTCGTCTCATCATTAAATTTAATATATAAATGTACAGTATTGTTATGTTATTATTATTATAGCCTATATGTTATTAGTTGAAGAGAATGTGCAGTATTTACCCTTATCTGATGGTCGTTATGTTACACGTATTATAACAACTAGAGAATTATGGTTATTGTATATGTCAGGGTGATAAAATGCAACGAGTGATGTGTTTGTACAAGCTAAGGTGTTAATTGTTGCGTGTATATGCTAAGCAATTTAATCTTTTATTTTAGATTGTCACGTACTAATTAACGCTTTCTGGAGGGAGTGTATGTACAGTCGTAGACATAAGTTTCATTATACATAAAGGGTACCTCAAACAAATTGCTGACACATGTTTTCACTTTCTCCTGCCATGTTGTTATTTGAATAGTAAGTAGTCCTAGCTGCTTGTAGTAAATTAGAAGATGGTACCAGTACTCCTAATCTACTTAATGAAAAGTTTACCAGTTATCGAACTAAGAGAAGCTGTCAAACTTTTACACGAGTCACCCCAATGTGGATGATGAATATTATTGTCCACGACTTGATATAATTTATGTGATGCAATTGTTCATGGAAGTTATGTTTGTTTTGAGGAAAACTGTAAAGGTTAATGTGTGTTGATTGATGCTGATAATTACCGTACGTAGTCTACAGTATATTTAATCATGATATTGAAACTCATTGTCCTTCTGTTAATTCTGTGACGATTTTCAATTATTTGTTGACAATTATTCTACCAATAGACCTGTTAACTATGGGATGCTTTGCCGGGTATCCTATAATGGTGATGAAAATTACATAACATATATATTGACAAAAGAATCATTGTCCATATTAATTATTCTTTGCCTAATAGATTGATCAATTATGGGTATTTGTATAAACATTTATTTAACCCATATGATTAGAGGATAAACACTCCCCCATGTAATTTGTTAAGGAGAATTTGCCTAATTAATTACAGGTAGGGTTTAGTTAGTGTGTAGCCATGATAATTAGTGAGTGTAAAGCTGAAGGTCGTAACTGGAGTCATTAACTATATGGTAATTGCCTTGTTAATGGGTCAGGTCTGTAGGGATGGCTCACTTATTTACTTTCTTACTGGCTGGCTGGAGGATAGATGGATGAACTGGCTGGCTGTATGGCTTACTTACTTACTTACTTTCTTACTGGCTGGCTGGCTGGAGGATTGATGGATGGATGGACTGGCTGGCTGGCTGGCTGGCTGTATGGCTGACTTACTTACTTTCTTACTGGCTGGCTGGAGGATGGATGGATGGACTGGCTGGCTGTATGGCTGACTTATTTACTTTCTTACTGGCTGGCTGGCTGGAGGATGGATGGATGGATTGTATTATGTGGTGTTACAAAAACGAAAATAATAATAATTTAACTAAATATGTGGGTGTTCAGAAGTGTGGTGGTAGGCCTATGTATGGCGGATGAGATTGAGGGTGTGTGTGTGTAATAATAATAATAATAATAATAATAATAATAATAATAATAATAATAATATACCACTCAGTCAAAATCACTCCTCTAAACTCGTTCAATTTTTACACACACACACACACACACACACACACACACTTAGGCCAACACTTACATGCATACAGTTTCTCAATACCTGTCCCAAGACCTGTAAACTTTCCTGGTGTGACGTGACGTGACGGAATAAACATTACGAAACCCGTTCCGAATTAGAGGAAGTCACGTTTGTGTCGGCTGTATATTGTTCAGTTCCATAATTGTCAACAAACCCCGACTTGTGAGATACTTTTTTGAAGGTCTGTAGGCTACATCCATCACAGGAGAGAGAGTACATACAGCTTCCCACCAAATAAGGCAAGACTTGACAACAATACTTATAATACAAACACCTCTCCCTCCCCCTACACACACACACACACACACACACACATACACACACACACACACACACACATATATATATATATATATATATATATATATATATATATATATATATATATATATATATATATATATATATATATATATATATATATATATATATGCAGGTATACAGCAGTGGAAATACCCACACATAGATGTAGGTAAACGCTGTGGAAATACACACCCACCCACACACAGATGCAGGTAAACGCTGTGGAAATACACCCACACCCACACACACATGCAGGTAAACGCTGTGGAAATACACATACACACCCACACACATGGAGGCAGACAGGTACACATCGTCGAAAACCCACAACACCACACCTTGGATAGTTGAGTAAGCTTTCCCGGTTGTGAGGTAGAGGAGGTGAGCTGAGCTGGGCTTTACCATCAGCCCGACGTGTACCCCGGGGCGGTTTTCCCTTCCCTCTCACGTATTTGTCCTATTTATATCACTGGTTTCTATCCTCGGTCTATTTTTCTCCCTACATTCGCTCTCTTTTTCCACCTTATCTACTCTCCCCCCATTTTTGTTCCTTTTTTCACTTTTCCCCTCTTCCTTTTCGTTCTCTTTTCCTGTAATTCATGAGTTTTTCTTTCTATGCTGCATTTTTATATGATGTTCATATCTTACTCTTTTGTTTTCCCAATTTTCTCTGTCAGCCATTTTCCTTTAATCTACATTTCCTACATTAGATAATATTATCTCTTCTTTATACCCATCTCTCTCTTTCCCTCCCCTCCCTGATATCCCTTACCACCTCACCTCCTTATCTTTCTTTTCCTGGATAACCTCCCTCACCTCTGTTCGTCCCCCATGCACCCTCCCATACCACACACCCCTACCCCACCTTCCTTCCTTCATTCCTTTCACCCTCATCACCCGTCCCTTATACTCACCCACCAGGGTTGACTGGTTGGTTGGTTGGGGAATTACAAGTGAGGAGGCTGCTAATTGGAAGTCATGTCGTGTGTGTTTTTATTTCATTTGGTGAGGTAGGGCGACGAGGAAGTGTTAGTTATTGCTGTTGGTTTGTTTGTTTGGGTTGTATTTGTGAGGGAGGAGTGTTTGGTAATGGAGGCTATGTATATTTTATTGGTGGTAATGGTGATGTTGGGTAATGTTGTGTGTGTGATGCTTGGTAGTTAGAATAGTGATGGCGGTGGGTTGTGAGGAGCACTGATGTGATGATAGTAGTGGTAGTATTGGTGGTGATAATAGTGGGTAGGAAAGTGATGATGGTGATGGTGGTCGTGGTTAGGATTGGCACCAGTTTTCCATCTTGCTTTTTTTTATACACATTCTGTTCACAATTATTCTTTCCCTCTTATCATCGCCCATTCTTCTTTTCCTCCCTCCTTTGTCACTTTCTCTTTCCTACAATTCATTTATTTTTAATTCTGTTGACAGTTTCTCCACTTTCTCCTCTCCCTTCCCTTCCCTTCCTGGCCTCATCACAAGTTGCATCCACATCCACATTTACTTCTTTTCCTGCTTTGTCACTTTCTCTCTCCTTCCGTACCGTACCCATCTTTGTATCTTTAATTATCTCTCTAGCTCTCTCCTTCCGTACCTTTCTATCTTTAATTAATGCTGTTCTCACTTTCTCCACTCTTTATTTTCCTCTCGTCCCTGCATGCCTCATCTCACCTCCCAATTCCCCGGTCCCATTTCCAACTCATTTACTTATTTTCCTCCTTTGTCCTCTCTCTCTCTCTCACTTTTCTTCACACCCCTCTCCTTTATGTGTGTGTGTGTGTGTGTGTTTTTCCTCTTTTCTTCACTCCCCTCTCCTCTATTTGTGTGTGTGTGTGTGTGTATTTTGTATTATCCTTCGTGTACTTTCGAATACTTTTTTTTTGTGTTCTTCCTTTCCTCATTTCTTCACTCCCCTCTCTCCTTTGTTTGTATGTGTGTGTGTTATTTTTATTATCCTTCCTGTACTTTCAAATACTTTTTTTTTTCTTTATTTCTTCACTCCCTTCTCCTTTATGTGTGTGTGTGTGTATTTTTATTATCTTTCATGTACTTTCAAATACTTTTCTTTGTTGTTCTTCCTTTCCTCCTCCTATCCTCATTTTTCTCCTTTTGTCACTCCCCTCTCCTTTTTTTTTTTTTTTTTTTTTTTTTTTTTTTTTTTTTATTATCCCTCCTATACATTTGAAACCTTTTCTTTGTTTTTATTCTTTCCTCCATTTCCCTCCTTTCTTTACACCCCGACCTTCATTCATTTTTCTTTCTTTACTCCCTGATTATATATATATTTTTTTCTCCTTTCTTTATTCATTGGTCCTTTTTACTTGTTTGGTTTCTTTAATTAATCCCAGACCACTTTTATTATTCAACATTTTGTATTCCCCTGTCCAAGATTTTTGTTATATATATTTTAGACAATTTTTTCATTTATTCTGACTTTTATTTTGTTTTGTTTTTATTGTTATGTCTCTTTCCTTTTCAGACTTTAACAATTTTCTTCATTTTCTCCAGGCTATGGTATTTTTTCTTTCTCTCCTCCACCCTTCTCTCTTTAGGCTATCACCTCGAGTCGTATTATTATTATATACATATATTTTATTATTATTATTGTATTATTTCTCTCTCTTTATCACTCCTTTCCCCAGTTTCCTTTATCTCGAGACCCACGTTCTATCTTATCTCACACACTACCTTCCTTCCCTACCTCCCTACCTACCTCCCTACCTACCTACCTACCTACCTACCTACCTACCTACCTACCTACCTACCTACCTACCTACCTACCTACCTACCTACCTACCTACCTACCTACCTACCTACCTACCTACCTCCCTACCTACCTACCTACCTACCTACCTACCTCCCTCCCCTCTCTCCCTCCCCTCTCTCCCTCCCCTCTCTCCCTCCCTACATCCCTACCTACCTACCTACCTACCTACCTACCTACCTCCCTCCCTCCCTCCCTCCCTCCCTCCCTACCTACCTCCCTACCTACGTACCTCCCTCCCTACCTCCCTACCTCCCTCCCTCCACCTTCTCTCCACCACCACCACCACACTTCTTCTCTCCTTCCATCTACACCTTCCCTCCCTCCCTCCCTCCTTTATCATCACAAACCCAATTATATTTCTCAGCATCCTGTGTAGATAAAAAATTCCCAAGGTTATATATTGTGTCACACGGTCATTTCTTAATAATTAATGATAGGCTCTCAGTACATTTTCAGTTCATTTTGTAATTTTTATAATCGTGTGTGTAGGTCTGAATTGTCGCTTGTGTGTGTATGTTTTTTTTTTTTTTTTTTTTTTTTTTTTTTTTTTTTTTTATATAAGAGTGTAGGGTATATATTATACCTTAACCTTCTAAAAATAAAAATTGGGACTCAAAATCCATCTAACCCCACCACCACTACCATCACCACCACCACTACCACCAACACCCCAAGCCAAAACGTATATACGTATGAAGAGTATTTGCATATCGGCATTGTGGGTGTATTGGAGTGGGTGCGTGTGTGGGCAATGTGAGGCTGTATGCATTTGTGTGTATATAGAAGCAGGTAGGACTCTTAAGACACTCACAGGTGGTTGGTTGGTTGGTTGGTTGTGTGGTGGAAAGTATATATAGGTTCCATGGGTTGGTCTGGTCTGGTCCCCCTGTGTTGTTATTGTCTGCATAGCCTATATATTCAGAGGATGAGAGTGTGTGTGTTGTGGGAATGGGTTTATGGTGTGTGTGTGTGTGAAAGAGAGAGAGAGAGAGAGAGAGAGAGAGAGAGAGAGAGAGAGAGAGAGAGAGAGAGAGAGAGAGAGAGAGAGAGAGAGAGAGAGAGAGAGAGAGAGAGAGAGAGAGAGAGATGCTTTGTTTACGTGATGGAGGTAGGGTTAATCCTGTGAAACAAAGCCCCTAGTGTGTTTGTGTGAAGAAAAATGGGAATTAGATAATCGTTTGTGCGTGTGTGTGTGTGTGTGTGTGTGTGTGTGTGATGGAAGCGTGGGCCTTTGGTGAACCGGGCGTGGGTGTGTGACTGACTGGGCATGCGTGGTTGATAAGGCTTGTCACTGGGTGGAAGGGTGTGTGTGTGTGTGTGTGTGTGTGTGTGTGTGACTAAAGATCTTATTAGTTTATTTTAGATTCTGTTTTAGGCTGCCAGAGATAACTACTACTGAGTGTAATTATAATTTGTGGTGGTATGTTTGTGTGTGTGTGTGTTTATATAATTTATGTGCTTGCGTGTGTGTGTCTGTGTATGTGTTTTTATATAATATTATATGTGCCTGCTTGTGTGTGTCTGTGCATGTGCATTTAATATGTGTTCTTGCGTGTGTGTGTGTGTGTGTGTGTGTCTACGGTCCTCGTCATACCAAAGATCAAGGGAAGGAGTGTGTGTGTGTGTGTGTGTGTGTGGGAGGCGGGGGCGGAGTCGGCGTGCCAGAGTCCAGGGCGCCTGACGGTTTGCCGGGGATCGATAATTCCCGAATGGTAGTCAGGATGGTGGTAGTTGTGGTAGTCAGGATGGTGGTAGTTGTGGTAAAAAGGGTGGTGGTAGTCAGGATGGTGGTAGTTGTAACTATTTAACTATCTAACTATTTAACTAACTAACTATCTAACTATTTAACTATCTAACTATCTAACTAACTAACTAACTAACTAACTAACTATTTAACTAACTATCTAACTAACAATCTAACTATTTAACTAACTAACAATCTAACTATTTAACTAACTATCTAACTAACAATCTAACTATTTAACTAACTATCTAACTATCCCTTTGATAACTGTTGTGGTGGGCAAGGTGACGCCAAATAGGTATAATTATATAGGTAGTCTATTTGTCTCTTGGTGAAGGTAAAATGTCCACACCCTATACCTATAGTATCGTAAACCCCCTTGCAAGTAATTGTGATTGTCCGAACACACACACACACACACACACACACACACACACAAGAGTTAGTTAAGTCACGCATGCGGAGCCAAGCAGATGCAACCTGTTTGTATCGGTACCGTAGTGGTTGTTTACACACACACACACACACACACACACACACACACACACACGAAGAGAAAACTGCACACCAATCTAAACACAAATCTATTGACTGGACATGTAGAAACGTGTAGTGCGTAACCATAGAACCTAACGTGGCGATGATATCATAGGACATTCCCATTATACACACACATACAAACACTCTCTCTCTCTCTCTCTCTCTCTCTCTCTCTCTCTCTCTCTCACTCTCTCTCTCTCACACACACACACACACACACACAAAGTCCCAGTGAATCAGTAGCCTTCGCGTCAGCCTGAATAACAGAAAAACAAACGAATTAAGCCTGAGTCGGCAAGGGAAGGGTGGAATGGGTGATGTGGAGGTGGTGGTGGATGGAGAGGGAAAGATGGGAATGGGTGGAATGAGTGATGTGGAGGTGGTGGATGGATGGTGTAAGGTGGAGGTGGTGGGTGATGTGGTGGTGGATGGTGTAAAACTGTAAGTGGTGGTGGGTGGATGGAGAGGGAAAGATGGGAATGACAGTATGGTAGTAGTGGAAGGATGGGAATTAATGGTGTTTTGGGGGGTTGATGTGTGATGTTGATAAAGATGGTGGTGGATGATGATGAAGAAAAGTGATGAGAGTGGTGCATGGTCCTGGTGGAGAGATAAAAGTGATGAGAATGGTGGAGAGATAGAAATAGTAGGATTCATTAGCCCACCAGTTTCTCGTCACCAGTTTGTGTTGGTGGTGGGCGTGACAGTAATCATCATCATGGTGCAATGCGTCATCGTCTCGTCATCCCGCCCACACACATACACACATACATATATATACAGCTGCTTGGTTGGTGGGTTGGAATCATGACGTCACGGCCATGAGTCCATGACGTAATCTCCTCTAAGCTGGATTGTGTATGGTCGTCGCCAGGAATTCTCGTCATTTTTTTTTTTTATCATGGTCGAGGCAAGGAAATGTTCCAGTGATGTTTATTTGTTTATTGTGTTGATTAGTTAACAGATATTTTAATTATGTTGCCAAGTATTGCAATATATTTTGTTTGAAGATGGGTTCCGAATATGAAAATAAATGATCATTCTATAACTCAAACTGTGTCGGTAAGATTATAGCGATTATTTACTTTTGCCACCGAAAAAATGTGTCGCTGTTTGGGAATGAATAGATGAACTCAACGAATATTTCAGACCAGGTTTCATAGTGAATTTTTATGCAACGATGATTATTATACTGTATTTTTTTTTTTTTTTTTTTTTTTTTAATTCATCTATCCTTAGTATTCAATGTTGTTCACACAAAATTTCCCCCTTCACTTTTTTATCAGCATTTTATATTTTTTTATTTATATATATTTTCTTATTTATTTATTTACATATGTTTATTTACTTTTTTTATTTATTTTTTGTGGCGACGTCATATTTATTTATTTTATATGGTGTTGTCATATTCAATTATTATTTGTAGTGACGTCATATTTTTATTTATTTTTTATTTATGGTGACGTCATATTTTTATTTATTTTGTATTTGTAGTGACGTCATATTTTTATTTATTTTTTATTTGTGGTGACGTCATATTTTTATTTTTATTTTATTTGTGGTGTCGTGATATTTTTATTTATTTTTTATTTGTAGTGACGTGATATTTTTATTTATTTTGTATTTGTAGTGACGTGATATTTTTATTTATTTTTGTATTTGTAGTGACGTGATATTTTTACTTATTTTTTATTTGTAGTGACGTCATATTTTTTTTTCTTTTTCTTTTTTTTTATATTTGTAGTGACGTCATTTTTTATTTGTAGTGACGTGATATTTTTATTAGTTGTGGTGTTGGTGTTCCTCTCCACTCCACGGTGATTACCTCTATAGTCCGTGTGTGTGTGTGTGTTATTAGGAGTCATTCTGTGTGATGTTACTCTTCATTGTGCTGTCACGTATTTCATCTGACTCTCACCCGCCCCTCATTTCTCTCTCTCTCTCTCTCTCTCTCTCTCTCTCTCTCTCTCTCTCTCTCTCTCTGTGTGTGTGTGTGTGTTTGATGTATTTATAGACGGTTGTATACATCAGTTTTATTTTAAATTTCTACTACTATATATGATTCACTTCCTTGTATACCGGTTTCTCTCTCTCTCTTTCTCTTCTCTCCCTTTGTGTCTCTTTCCCTCCCACCCACTTTCTCTCTCCACACACCTTGAATTTCTCTCCCTCTCTCCCTCCCCCACTTCTCTCCCTCCCTCACCCACTCCTCTCATTCCCCACCTCACCATTTTGGGTCAGCGGAGTGGAGGGTTGCGTTTACTCCCCCCTGTGCCAAGAAACAGATCAACACACTATTTATATTTATTATTGTAAAGGGAAAGGATAAAAAAAAAATAATCTCCTTTTATTTCTTATGTTTTCGCTTTTATTTTCCTTATATATTTTCCTCATTTTAGCCCAATACAAGTGGTCTATTTTGCGGTACAGTAAACTCATTTAATTTCACTGGGATAATGTACAGTACAGTATGTGAAACAGAGTGTACTATAAACACATATTGTACACTACATTACACACATCCATAATACCAGTGTACTGTACACAATGAGGGTTTTCTGTACACAGTTTCATTACACACACACACTAAACACATCCTATATATCCCAGTGTAAAAATAAAGAGTTCCCTGTATAGTTTCCAAGAATTCATAAAAAGTCAAGTCAGCTTCTCTAGGAAAGTGTGTTCTTGTGGGTAAATTGATGGCTACTGATTCCTCCTGACTGTGACATGAAACAAACTCCTTAGGTATGTATGGTGTTTCGTGGCATGCACCTTGGAGGACTCGACTACTTACTACATTACAGGCTCTTCACGTATACAGCATCCTCGGTTCTTCCCAGTATTGCTTTCTTAATCTCAAAGGTCAACTCAAGTTCACTAGGACATCAGACACACACACACACACATACACACACACACACACACACACACACACACACACACACACACACACACACACACACACACACACCTTATAATACCACCACCCAACACACACACACACACACACACACACACACACACACTGTATAATAACTCTACAATACTCCATATACCTAGATAGGCTAAATAAAAATATACAAATATGCACATACTGTATAGGCCTATTTATGTATGGCGTAAAGAACAGGATACGGACATCCCGCCAAAATAATGAAAAATGACAGATTGTATAGTGATGTAAAAAACAGTAGAATCCGGATGTAGTGTTGTACAGTGAGAAGGATGTTGTTGGAAATGAGATACGGTTCTGTTTACATCCATGATAAGAAGGACAAACGAGGTATATGTGAGCACCAGGAAAAGTAGTATAAGTGTGTGTGTGTCCATGCATTTTGATATGGCTACTTGGATTAACTTCTGATTATTCATAAGTGCCATGAAGGGTTCTTACTTACATGTATTTAGTGAATTATTAGTTTGGTTAAATGGTAAACATCATATAAAAGTCCCATCAAGGAAGGTTATAAAGTGTAGGCAAGGAAAGAGAAACGTTAAATGTTGAGATAAAAAGAAGGAAGTGTGTTATTTGGGAAGATTGGACTGAGTAAAAGAAGTGGAAAGTGAAGGAGGAAACAGTGTATAAAAAATAGAAACTGTTTTTGGGGAATGTATGGATGATAAAATATGAATGAAATCGAGTGAATAACATACCGTGCGTGAAGTGAAATGAGTGAAGTGAATGAAAGATAAACTAGTGTACATATTGAGGAAGTATATATAAGCAGGTGGTGACAGGGAGGGAAGAACATAAATATAGATATGAGAAGCAAAGGTAACATAAATATGGATAGAGAAGGAAAGACGTGGACGTGAGGGTAAATAAGAGGAGAGATATATATGTATGGATTTATGGGTAGAGGAAAGATTTTTGGGGTTTAGCAAGAGGGAGTGTGAGGTGCTACTGATTCCTCCAAACTAGGCTAGGAAACACACACACACCTCAATGGAAATAATAAGAGATCTGTTTCTTGACGTAATTTGGAGGAATCAGAAAAGACCTTACAATGTAGGTACCGGATCATTCATTTAATTAATTTCTTTGCTCTTTCGGTACATGTAATGTAATAATAGACAATTTACACAACTAGACAATAATATACAACTTAAATAACAATGACAAATCCGCAACACGTACAGTATTTATTTATTTATATCTACGGTCATAGCACTTGAAAGAGAATCGGGGCATATTCACCAGGATAAAGATGAAAGATTATATGATGGTGTGTTTACGTGGTGTTTGCTGTGCTGTGGGTGTTTACATGATTCTTTCCCCGTGTGTGTATGTATGTATGTAGCCCGTGTGTGTGTGTATGTATGTAGCCCGTGTGTGTGTGTATAGCCTGTGTATGTGTGTATGTAGCCTGTGTATGTATGTAGCCCGTGTATGTATGTAGCCCGTATATGTATGTAGCCCGTGTGTGTGTGTATGTAGCCCGTGTGTGTGTGTATGTATGTAGCCTGTATGTGTGTGTGTATATACAGATAATCTATTGTGTTGTTGGCTTCAGGTGATTTTTGTGTGTTCAGATCTGCCTCGGTTCCTGGAAAGCGAGAGGGGCAGCTAAAAATATAGAGGGTGTGAGTGTTGTTGTGTGTGTGTGTGCCCGTGTGAGTGTGTGGGATTCCTAGGATGTGGGCGATTGTGCAGTAGGTGCAGCCTTCTGCGTTTCAGTGTATGTGTACAAGACAGGCACGTATAATCATGTGTGTGTGTGTGTGTCATGATCTTGTTGATGTGATGTGGTCGTTCGTGAATGCTGGCTTGGGTGTGTTTTGGATACACTAATGGGTTTGATATAGAAAGTCTTTGAGTGCGAATGCTTACACCATGTTTTGTGTGTGTTGTTGTTATTGTTGTTATTATTGGTGTCTGTTGTTGTTGTCATTGTTGTTATTATTGGTGTGTGTTGTTGTTATTATTGGTGTGTGTTGTTGTTGTTATTATTGGTGTGTTGTTGTTGTTATTGTTGTTATTATTGGTGTGTTGTTGTTGTTGCAGTGTCTTTATTCTTCTCTTAGTTAGTATGACCCACATTGTTTACGACTGATTGGATTGCAGGTGCTCATGAATAGATACATTTGTCTGGTACCGGTATTCCCTGCTCGTGTGTATCAAGTTGGTCTATTTAATTTATGGACTCGTGTGCGTTAATTAAGGGGATACCGGTAACATAGCTATACTTTGGGTTCATTAGGGCGCCTTGATTCCTCTAAAGTTTGCCAGGAAGCAGGACCAGAATAGCATAAATTGTTGTGGCCTGTTGTTGCTTGTGTGGAATAGATTAGAGACGAATCAGTTACTTCTGATTTACCAACATTACGCACCTGGCATCTCTATAATGATCCTAACCCACTTAAGACAAAGGTGGACGGCGCTACACATGTCTTCTATATAAAATGTTCCCATCATTTTTGCGGTACCGTGGAAACCTGTTAGCTAAGATTGATATTATGTACCGTATACGCTGTTGCTGGTGGTACGGTACCGTATTGGGACACAGGCTACCGTACGTGTCTTGCCAACCGTATGGGGATGGTAGTGTTGTGTTGTTTATGTTTTACGTTTTATATTGGTGGTGATGGTAGTAGTAGTTTCATTATCTTATAGAACGATATTGAAGATCGTTGTGTATTGCTTAGTAAGTGTGTGTGTGTGTGTGTGTGTGTGTGTGTGTGTGTTTACACGACAAACACGTAGGCACTCAACATGTATGACAGCCTCGGAATAACACAAGCATTAATTACAACCCTCACCACACAGCCAGAGAGCCAGGGACGAGGAGGGGCTCAGAACGAGAGTAAGGGACATTGGTGGAGAGAGAGAGAGAGAGAGAGAGAGAGAGAGAGAGAGAGAGATGGCTCGCACTAGACTGTTGTGTAATTGACCATGATGTGAACGAATGAATAAAAAGGAAGATTTACACGAGGTACGGTTGTCAACAGGAATTCTTACACAGGCGAAATTGAAAGAGAGGTCATCATTTTGGAAGTACTTGTAATGAATGTTCTACCAAGTGAGTCGGCGATTGTAAAACAACAACCGAATAATAATGTATTGTAGTTACGTAGTCTTACATTTTCTATATGCTGTAAAACCTGGAAATGAACAACGTGTGTACGAATTCTTGTGTGTGTGTGTGTGTGTAGAGAGAGAGAGAGAGAGAGAGAGAGAGAGAGAGACAGACAGACAGACAGAGTAAAAATAGTCGGGAGTGGAAGGAATAAAAATGGAATTAGAAATTGAGAGTGGGTGTCTGATATATATATATATATATATATATATATATATATATATATATATATATATATTAAAAGATTAATCACATTAGCCTCCTATTATTATTATTATTATTATTATTATCATCATTGTGGGTCAACTATAAGTTCTTGCTTTGTGTTTTCTGAGAATGTGGTAACAGTGGGTCAGTCAGGTCAGCGAGTGGTGCATATATAACGTAATAAATAATGTATGTAATTAACGTGTTGGTATTTGCATTGTGGGTCAACGAGTGGATATACGTGTATGTACTGTACTATAAAATACAACAGTTGTGTATTGACTGATAATAAGATATAGGCTATACGGTATAATTAAAGTAACATCCGTGCCCAGTATATGATATGTTATGGTTAGCCCTTTGCCACATGTTGTCACCAAAATTCACGACACGATCCAATGTTCTAGGTTCAGGTGAATGAAAGTGGAAAGTGGGCCATGTGAGTGAATCTTTTAAAACAATATAAGAGATATGACAGCCTGACTTTTCACATAGTTTTTGTAGGCGGTTTCATTCGTAGGTGTTGCATAATATTGGTCGTGACTGTACAGTATAACGTAATCAGTGAATGTCTCAAGTTAGCCTCTTGGTATTATCAGCGTGATTCAGCAGTATATATAGATATTACTATTTTCAGTGTTATCTTGGAATGTAATAATGTATATACTCCATTTTTACCTGACAAAAAGTGGATGGACTCCCCCTCTTAATTTCCTGGCGTTCTCGGATAACATACTGCAGTTCAAGACAAATTACACCCTAACATTATATACATAACTTGGTGCTCGTATACAACTTATTATTAACACGGGAAATCCTTCTTGTTATTATATCCTTAGTTAAAGTGGTCATCTGTATGTTATGCAAGGGTGGCAGTATGGTATGGTACGGTACGGAATTACGGTACGGTATGGTATTTTTTAACCTAAAAGTACGGTACGAAATTACGGTACGATCATTTTTGTTAAGTACGGTACGGTACGAAATTACGTTATTTTTGGGGGGTCTTTTCCGTACTCTTTCCGTACCCTTTCCGTACCTTATTAAAAATTCGAATATACATTCCACTGTCCTCTGTCAAGAATAACCTAATATCCAGATGTAAAAGCAACTAATTAATTTTCTTGACGAACGTTCTACTTTAAGGTTTAACTCTCTTTTAGCGTGTGTTTGTGTTATCTACTCGTCTGCTGCTCGTAGACTGTCGTTATCGTGTTCAGTTCGTGTCCAGTGACTCGGGACTCGGGACTCCTCTAATAAAATGCAAAGCTTATGTTGACGTCTGTTTAGTATTTCCTCTTAATGTGTTATTGGTCGATTTGTTTAGTTGATTCCAAGACAAATATGGAAAATGTGTACAGTATAGTCTATTATGCAGTTCTAATTTACCCTTCAATTATCATGGTGTATGTATGCCTCATTCAGGGTTGCCAGATGGCCGTTTTTGCGGCCAAATTCCTTAAATTTGGCCGTATACGAAAATTACTGGCCGTAAAAAATATAAGCTTTCACGGCCAAACGATTTGGCCGAATTTTGGCCGTATTTTATTCTGAAATGACATAATCCTTCATACAAGTTAATTACTACCGTATCTTGTGTGGGGGAACAGGAGACACCGTTCGTGTTTAAGCCTGTGGTTTTCTCCCCCTCTGTAGCTGTTAAGTTATTCGTTTTCTCACTCGTGGCTTATTAATATTGATTTTATCGTGAACACAGATAATTTCCTTATTATTCATATGATTCGTGAAGTGGATAATTACCATGTTTAGTTTATGTGGCGGCATTTACATTGCATGCCTAGCTAGTGTGTGTAAATGAGATAATATGAAGACTAAGTCTAGTCAGTTATTATATTCAGATAGTTGGGTGTGGCTCCGTGAATATCGATCCAGACGTTGGGGGAGGAGCTAATTATTGGTTGGGTAGAGAAAATTTGAAAACGGTAGTCTTGACTTCAGCCAGACAGAGTATACACACGTAATCGATCAGCTCCTGTCTACCCTTTGCAAAATCACAGCTAAAGATTAATGACATGGTCTCGTCACTAGTTATAATCTTCAATGTTCGTGGTTGCAATGCACTGTCTTATTGATTGAATAGAAAACATAATCAATTGACAGTGGAAGGTAAGATAAATGAGTGATAAATTATTGTGTTGGTTTGAAGGACACTGAAAAGAAAATTACTGAGACTGAAACTAATCTCTGTAATTATCAAGGCTTGTGGTTAGATTGATATTGATTATTAATTAAAGTAAATTGAGTAGGAAGGTCTTGAAATAGCACCAATAATTAAACGAGGACATTGGAAATTATACTCGTACATTGGAAAAGACTCGCAAAGACATTGAAAAGAAAACGGGAGTCACGCGCGAGGGTAACTCATTTATTTAGCTAGCTTTTTTGTGAGTAAAAGTGAGTACGTGAGTAATTTATTAATTCCGTTGGTGTAAGACTGAATTCAATAAATTATAGTAAATTAACCTTCCTTGATCCAACACAACGAAGGTAAATTAATAAACCGGGTAAGGTAAGTCAATTACTGAATCATTGCTTACTTAATTATTATATTCATTATAATAATTCCAAAATTGCACTACGAAGTTTATTACACATATCTATGACATTTTCCTAAATTACCATAGGCTTAGAGCCTTAGACTTTTATAGGATTCACGCGATTTTTATCTGGCAAGAGTTGATCGAGGCAAAATAGGACAGTCTGAATTTGAACTCGATATTGGCTATACCACTGCACAGTATGTGTTGATAAACGAAACTTATTCGGTGTTAAAGTGACCTATTCTTATTTCTTTGACCAAATCTTTATTACTTTTAAACAGATTCATAATGTCAACAAAATATAAATGGAAAGGAACCTATGACAGTGGTTGAAAATATAATAAATCATGGGAAGAGAAATTTATTTGGGTTAAGAAAGCAAGTGAAGGAAATGAAGACGCTTTTTGTAAATTATGTAAACACTTGCTTCAGTATACTTTAAAATTAAGGTAAGCATACTATATTTTACCTTTTATCTGCTTATTGTTTGTTATGTGTACAGCATCAAATGACTATGTATATGTAGGTGCAGGGTTAACATTATTTTTATTTGCGTGCCAGGCTAACCTGCATAAATTTGTTAAAATATATATACAAAATAGTTTGGCCGGATTTGGTCGTAAAATGCACATAATTTGGCCGTGAGATATTTCTGCCATCTGGCAACCCTGGGCCCTCATTGCCTTGTAATAATATCCTATACTGCAGCCTTCACCCTTGGTAACCTAGTGCAAGTCCCACAGTCACACACACACTCTATTTATAGTAATATTAGTATATTTACAGTGATATTCACTAATAACAAAACAAAAGACAATTACCGTATGGGAACTTAATCGAGTCTGGACAAGGAACTGTTTACAGAGGTGGTTCATATAATTGATTAATTTTAGAGATGTAATTTATGGCATTGGTACGATATTGGGTACGAAATTACGGTACGAAATCTTACTTTTTCGTACTAGTCCGGTACGGTTCTTTGGGTAAGGTACGAAATTATGGTACGATATTTTTAAGCGTGCGGAATTACGATATTTTTTTCGTACCGTACCGTACTGCCACCCTTGAATTGTTATGTTAGGTAGAAGCTTTTTGTTATTTCTTAACTATTAAGTGAAATGTTTTCACAAGACTAAACTGCCTGTTAGGAAGTTCTGAGATTGGGAACACTCGAATCAACTGACTCGAGTCTTCAAAATCTTATTATTACTATTTAGTATATATATGTATGAATATTGAATTTATATGTAAATTGGATTAGGTAAGAATATGTTATAAATTATTTTGTATATATATTGTGTTACATGGGTGATATATGGAAAGTGATATATATTTTGGGTTATAAATTTACGTCATTTTCCCGCCAAAAGTATGGCTTAGCAGGCTATATAAGGAGGGTAAAAGCCGGGTATAGACACTGTTAACTCAATGAGTGTGTTGGCTGGTGTTGGGAGTGACGGACGTACAGTGTTGGGATCTACTTCGTCCAGACCTTTCTTACCATTCCAAGGTAGAGTAACAGACCTGGAAAGGAGGTTCTTGTTGTGTTGGGCCCTATATAGTGAACCACCTTTCTATTTATTATATTGTGTAATTTTAATTAAGGCTGTTTAGGAACGTAAGTTTGGGTTAGGAACTACTAGTAAGTACAGGTGTGAAGTTTGTTGTTGTGGATCTTGTCCGTGTCAAGTTAGTTGATGGTTAGGTATTAGGTTAGGATGTTATGTTAATGTTTAATTATAAATTTTGTGACCCTTTATGTATTAATTTGTATTATTTATTATAACTAAATGAAGACGTCAATTTAAGTTTTGGTCTGATTTTCTCATTCCCCATTTAAAACCCTTCCCCTTTCTGTGTGTGTTGTGTTTCTTGGAATGCATTATATTCTGGGTCAGGGAATGGATAACGGGCTGCATTTAAATATGGTGTGAGCGAGTACATAACATAATGACACAGTGTTGGTCACGTGACGCTTACACACCACTCATCACATATATACGGTACAACTCACCATGGCCAAGGAATACCATGGTACCTACAATACAACCCACCCGTTCCTTCATTGTCCTCCTTCTCCCACGTCTCTTCCCACGCCCTCTGCGACTCACACACACACACACACACTCTCTCTCTGTGTAGACCCACGCTGGTTCGCTGCCAACTGATACTGTCATGTTATTTTCTTATCAGTTATAGTCCCGTTATATTAATAGAACTACTGTATTTTTTATTACCATTGGGTCCAGTTTGTAGGCGACCACATCATTCATCTACAAGTAGTCTATGGTAGCTGGAACAGATTTATTTCACTGGTTTTCATATTGTGAGCAAAAACGTCTTGAAAAAAAAAAAATCTTAAATTCATGCTTTATTTTAATTATTACCTGAGTACGAGTTACCTGTGGAATATTACTCCCAATTTGGTGTCTGGATATTCCCCACAACTCAAATATAAACACGAGTCAAATAAGGCAATCAGCCAACACCGTGTTCATGCATATTATTAGTGGATACATGCATTCATATACACATACATATACATAGTCTTAGCAACACTACATTTCACCACACACACATAATTTATCTCTTATACGTACATTTTACCAGGTAACACACACACACACAGAGAGAGAGAGAGAGAGAGATAGGGAGGTGGAGGTGGAGGTGGAGGGGACGAGATAGGGGAATGGAATTAGAACGTGTGTAATGGGTAAATTTATGGTGGTGAGATGCACTAGGTGGAATGGTTGGTTGTGTGGTTCATGTGTGTGTGTGTGTGTGTATGTATTAAATGTATACGGTAGTGCATGTTTGCTTACGGTACTTACATGAAAGAGAGTAGTGTGTGTGTGTGTGTGTGTATTGATGTGTATGATGTCGTGTTGAGAGGCATTATGTAAGTTATCAAAGAGGAAGAGAGATAATGAGAAAGAGGGTTACGGTACACTATTATTTTATACTGTTTATACTGGGACAGGTCCAGGGGGAATTACGTCACGTTACACCAATAAGCTCTTGTTAGGTTTATGTTGGTTAGGTACAGGTAAGGATATAGTCAGGTTAGTTTGTCAGGGAAGATATTGTTAAATTTCTAACATGTTTAAGTGATGGGTGAGTGAGTGAGTGGCTGGATGAATGGATAAGTAGGGTGGGTGGTTAGATGGGTGAGTGAGTGAGTGGCTGGATGAATGGATAGGTAGGGGGTTGGCTAGATGGATGGGTGAGTGAGTGAGTGGCTGGATGAATGGATAGGTAGGGTGGTTGGCTAGATGGGTGAGTGAGTGAGTGAGAGTGTGGCTGGATGAATGGATGAAGGAATGGATGGTATATAGGTGGAGCAGGTTTAACTTAGCTTCAACATTACTGTCAACTGCCATTGTATGTTAGTGTGTGTGTGGAAGAACAAAGACCTCATTCATCCTAAACACACACACACACCACCCCTATCACTATCACACACAAACACACACACACACACACACACACACACACACACACACACACACACACACACCACCCTGTTCTGTCACCTCCTTTACCAAACCCGACGTGTGGTATGTTTGTTTGTTTGTCTCGCATCTCTTTACACTTCATTAGTATTTGGTTTCGTTGTGAATTGTCTAGTTAGTAAGTCCGTGTGTGTGTGTGTGTGTGTGTGTGTGTGTAACTGTGAAGGGCTTGGCGTCTATAAGTGTATCAGGGATGGGTATCAGGCTTTTTTACTTAGAAATAATTTTGAAGATGATATTATGTGGAGCTGAATATATCTATTATACATAAGTTTATTATATCTATAAGGATGTTTCGATATTCAGTAGTCTTTAGTATTCTGTTTATAATTTAGTTGTAAAGGTCTGGCCGCTTCAAATATGTAAACGAATTAGCATATAGATGGTTTATGTGAGGGAAGGTTGGACCATGTAGGAGTAAACACTCGGCTGTGACAGAAACACTTCATTTATATCCACTAGAAAGACTTGATGTTGTAATAATATGCAGGGTCCAAAGAATACGTATTCTCTGGACCCTGGTTGTATGGTGATTCGGTGAACCAAGGATTATTAAAGAATGGATGGAGTTGGTGACATTACTCCGTCACTCGTGCTGTTGTACTCAGTTTCGTCCTAGAAGTGAGGGGAATGTTTGCATATTTATAGGATCAATCCCAATTTAAAAACAGAATAATACAGAGTAGGTTGATTTCCCATGCATGTAGACATTATTACTTATTAATTATATGTATGTTTACAAAGATTATATCCCTGATACTGTATTATGTTTATATGTATTGCTAAGGTAATCTAATAAAGTTTTTCTCTCGTTTCAGGTATTTACATTATATTGAGCGAATCATCTACCGAGTGTGAGCCAATGTGAGTACAAATATTTATGTTCCTTTATTTCAGTTGTTCGTAAAGTCATATATTTACATAGGCAGGTGTTTTATTCCTATTATGATGTTGAAATAATAAGCATTGTCATTTATTCCTGCGTCTAAAAGTCGTTCTCTGGAGGGTGCATTGTACTACTGATTTACCCCCAAAAGCCAAGAACTTTTTTTTTTTTTTTTTTTTTTTTTTTTTTTTTTTTTTTGTGAGCATTTGGGAGTCTACGTGGCCTCCTATAGCCTTACTCTCAACACAAAACATACTCAATTCATAGACTGATGTAACCTAGTCAGTTTTTGTTTTTTTCTGTACTGATGTAACCTAGGCAGGGTTTTTTTCTGTAGTGATGAATGAATAAATGAATGAGTGAATGAATGAGTGAGTGAGTGAGTGAATGAATAAATGAGTGAGTGAATGAATAAATGAGTGAGTGAATGAATAAATGAGTGAGTGAATGAATAAATGAGTGAGTGAGTGAGTGAATGAATGAGTGAATGAATGAATGAGTGAATGAATGAATGAGTGAATGAATGAGTGAGTGAATGAATGAGTGAGTGAATGAATGAGTGAGTGAGTGAGTGAGTGAATGAATGAATGAATGAGTGAGTGAGTGAGTGAGTGAGTGAGTGAATGAATAAATAAATGGGTGAGTGAGTGAATGAATGAATGGGTGAGTGAATGAATGAATGGGTGAGTGAATGAGTGAGTGAATGAGTGAGTGAATGAGTGAGTGAGTGAGTGAGTGAGTGAATAAAAAAAAATGATGAGACGATCAGCTGATTGATGTAGTCTGTACCCATTTCAACCCAATCATTATAATTAACACTTTAGTTCAATCCCATTCATTCCCATTCAACTTCCCCTTCAACCCCGCCCCATCCAACCACCCCCTATTCCACCTGCTACTCCAGTACCCCTCTCAACCCTACCCCCTCCCCCGTTTCCCCCTATATTCCTCTCCAATACACTCCCCCCCCCCCTCAAGACCACATGTTACCCCACTCTTTGTTGCCCTACCTTCTGTGTGGCAAGTTCTCTTTCTCTGTGTGTGTGTGTGTGTGTGTGTGTGTGTGAGAGAGAGAGAGAGAGAGAGAGAGAGAGTGTGTGTGTGTGTGTGTGTGTGTGTGTATATGTGTGTGTGTGTGTGTTAGTGCACTATTATTTGTGTGTACAGTGTGTATGTGTAGTAATGGTATATATGAGTGTAGAATATACTGTGAATGATGTGTGTGTGTGTGTGTTATTGATTGCCTAATTTTGCCTCCCATCCCTCCTTACCCCCTATTGTACTTCCCTTTGTCTCTCCCTTTCTCCCTTTTCTTTCTCTTCCTTCCCTTCTCTTTACAAACCCTTCTGTGTGCCCTTCTCTTCCTCTTTGTTCTTCATTCTTAATTTGCACATTATTTTTCTTCAATTCCGTTGGTTCTCTTGCATCATCATTGTTTGCCATGTCCACCGTTCGCTCGTAATTTAATTTGGTATTTTTATATTTATTCATCTTTATCTATCTATCTATCTAGTTGCTCTTCTCCTTTCCTTTCCTTGGTTCCCATTTTCTTTATTTTCAAATGTTGTTTCCCTTCCAATTTGTATATCCTGCCTTTGGACATTGTTTCTCCATATTTCACTCCTCAACTTCTCTTTACATTTCTCCTCTTTTATTTATTTTATGTAGATTCGTTTTTGCTTCACAATTCATATTTTCTTTATCTGCTTTTCTGTGTGTGTGTCCCATGACTCATTCGTGTCTTCTCCTGTTCTCCATATCTTATCTTCCCTCCCCTTCCTCTCCTCTCCCTTTCCCATTTTCCTCTCTCTCTGACCTTCGCCTCTCATTTTCTCATCTTTTTATTCCCATACTTTCTTGTCTCGTCTTTCCTTCACTCCTTGTCTCTTCCTCTTCTCCATATATACTCCTCCTTTCATCTCTTCCTCTTCTCCATACTCCTCCTTTCATCTCTTCCTCATATATCTCTTTTCATCCCTTCTCTTATCTTTCCTCTCACTTCTCCTTTAACTTCTCCCCTCACATTTCCTCTCTGGTCCTTCCCCTCCTCTCTCCTTTCCATTCTGCAGCCTTTGTTAGTGATTCTCCCCTTCCATACATCATGCATCATTAACTTGCCCTTATCTCTCTCTCTCTCTCTCTCTCTCTCTCTCTCTCTCTCTCTCTCTCTCTCTCTCTCTCTCTCTCTCTCTCTCTCTCTCTCTCTCTCTCTCTCTCTCTCTCTCTCTCACACACACACACAAAAGCTATCATTTATCTTCATTTTCAGTTATGTTTCTTCCTTATTTACTGCCCTTCCTCCTCCCCTGCCACCCCCACTCTCATTCACTTCACTCTGCCGTTCCCCCTCCACCACACCTTCCCTTCCCTTCCCCTCCCCTCCCCTCCCCTCCCCTCCCCTCCCTTCCCCTCCCCTCCCTTCCCCTCCCCTCCCTTCCCCTTCTTTCAGTGATTCATGGCCTTTTCCCTTGATCCATCTTGCTTCTATTCTCCAACTCTCCCTCTTCTTCGATCCTGCTGTACCACTTCTCTCATATCTCTTTCTCCACACCCTACTTCCTTCCTTCCAATTATCATCACCATTTTATTATTTTCATCTTTCCTCTAATCATCAATTTCTCACTACATTTTTTTTCAATCCATCCTTCTCTTCATCATTTTCTTCCTCCTCATCACCATTATGTTCCCACCTCTCCTTTCGTTTCCCTTCCTAACAGAATTCCTGATCCCTTTTCCAAGCTTGCACCCTCTTCTTCATTAAATATTTACTGCACCCTCGTATAGCTCCCCCTCTTCCCCTTCAAGTTATACCCGTACCAGTACCCTACTTTCTTCTCGTCACCTTTCCATAACTCTCAAGACCTGTTTGTGTACATTTCTCAATCTCTCGTGTTCCCCTAAATACCCCTCCCTCACCTCCACCCCACACGTGTCATCCCTGCTTTGGAGTCTCGCCATCTTATCCCTCGTATAGTGTAGTGTAGTGTGTTGTTATTGTTTTACCCTCACCATGTCACCTAAATATCTTGGGTCGTAGTACTATTATACCCTTGCCTTGTTGGATATTCTCAGTCATTTGTTTACTCTTACTCTTGTTCTGATCACCACCACTGTTCTTCTCCTCTTCCTCCTCACGTGTTCTTGCTTTTCTCTTCTCCATCCACCCTCCTTTACCTACGTCTTCTTGCTTCCATCACCACGCCTCCTCCTCCTCCTCTACATTGCGTCATGCTGGTCCCTCCGTACAGTACACAAACCTGGTGGCCCACTGCTTGTTGTCAGCCTGCTCTTAATTCCCTTCTGCTCTGGTGCGTGTCTGCTCACTGTGTGTCCGCGCCCTGTTTGCTTTGTGTGTGTGGGGGGGGGGGGGGGGGGTAGGTGAACGGGTGTGTGTGTGTGTGCTTGGGAGGAAAAATGTGTGTGCGTGTCTGTGGGAGGGGATAGATGGACGTGTGTGTGTGTCTATAATTATATAAGATGGGAGTGGGTCGGGTGACTGCAGGTATGTGGATGAGTGTATGATGTGGATGTACCAGTATGTGTGCATGTGTGTGTGTGTGTATGTTTACTCATCCACAGTATTGAGTTTGAGTGTGCATGTGTTTGTATTGCCATAACATAAAACACCTCAGCGTTAATGTACACCTTGCGTGATATTGTCTCGTGTGTACCGCTTTGTATTCGTGTGTGTGTGTAGACGTGTGTGTATATACAGTATGTTATGTTTCCACCTGTGAAGTAGGTCAGGGATCTGGTGAGGTGCCATGTTGTGTGTGTGTGTGGGTGTGTTCTCTTTTCTTTTCTTCTCTTCTCTTCTTCTCTTCTCTTCTTCTCTTCTCTTCTCTTCTCTTCTCTTCCCTTCTCTGAGTCATGGTACACTTCTGTCTTGCAGTGTGTGTGTGTGTGTGTGTGTGTGTGTGTGTGTGTGTGTGTGTGTGTGTGTGTGTGTGTGTGTGTGTGTGTGTGTGTGTGTTATTCTGGTGTCTCTTGCAAGAAAGTATATTTAGACGAGATATTGAACGTTTTGGTGTGCGAGGAGGAAGGAGAAGGGGAGGAAGGAGAACTAGGAGAAGGAAAGGAGGAAAATGATCATAGTGGTGATAGTGAGGATGATGACGTGATGATGATGAGGAGGAGGAGGAAAAGGAAGTAATAAAAAACACAAAAAAGAGAAAGAAAAAAAGGAAGTATCGAAAAAAAAAAACGAAATTGAAAAAAATGATAGAATAGGGAAAGATAACAATGACGAAGAATTAAAAAGATAAATATAAATAAAATAATAAAGTAAACAGTCCCCTCGATGACATACATACATACATACATAAGGGTGGAGGTGCTGGACAAAATAATAATGATAATAACAGACGAGAGAGAGATAGAGAGGGGAGGTGGGGGGGGAGGGGGAAGAAGAGGAAAAGGAGTTAAAAAAGTGAGACATGACGTGACCACACACTAACCACTACCATCATCATCACCACTACCATCATCATCACCACTACCACCATCATCACTACCACCATCACTACTACCACTACCACCATCACTACTACCACCACCATCACTACCACCACCACCATCACTACCGCCACCACCACCACTACCAAAAAAAAAAAAAAAAGAGAGACGTGGTGGAGAGAGAGAGAGAGAGAGAGAGAGAGAGAGAGAGAGAGAGTAGGGGTGGGGGTCATCCATAGCGGTACAAGGGGAGGGGTCAACCAGTTCCTCCTGTAACCTCATCATCATCATCTTCTTCACCCCGGGACTTACTTTTTATATTCCTACCCAACACCAACACACACTCACTCGCTCACCTTTATCCGTTATGCTGCTTGGTTTTCTCTCTACACCACCTCGTCTCTCTTGATCAACTCCACCTATCTCACTATTTCCACATGAGTTTTGTTTATCTGTTGTATCTCACCTCCCTTGTAATATCATTCCATCCTATTCCTTCGATTTCCCCCTCCCCCTTCCTCTCCCTTCATCACCCCCCCCCCCTTCCTCTCCCTTCATCACCTTAGATTCCCCCCCTTCCTCTCCCTTCATCACCTTAGATTCCCCCCCTTCCTCTCCCTTCATCACCTCCCCTCCTCCCTTCATCATTTTCGATTCTCCCCTCTCCCATCATCACCTTCGATTTATCTCTCTCCACCCTCCCTGCCCTTTAGGCTAATTTACCTCTTCCTAGATTTGCTTCTCTTCCTTGATTTGTCTCTTCCCTCTCCCTCATTCACTCTCCCATCATTTTCTTCCTTCCCTCTTTCCTCTGTACTGTTCCTACCTCGTCTGCACTTCTATGTTTCTTTTCCATTCCATTATGTTTATTCAACTAGGCCTAGTCCTGTTTCCTGGCATACTTTGGAGGAATCAATGTACCAAAAATGTACCAGTGTATCTAATGTACCAAAAGAACATTACCCCATAAAGTTACAAACCCGACGACCGTAAAACTAACACATAAGATAACAAACACAAGGTTAGGAAGCATCTCTCTCCCGAGCGTTATTGAGAAGAATGTAAAATGTAAAATAATAGCTCGAAGTCTCTCCATGTTGGTGCCCTGATCTCTGTCCTTTTGCTCAGATCTGTATTCTTGTTTCGATGTTCTTTTGCTCTGATCTCTGTCTTTCTTACTTCGATTCTGTCCTTCCTGCCTCTTTATATATCTCTGTCCTCCTTCTCTGATGTCTGCCCTTCAGGTGCTATCTCTCTTATCTCTCCTGCTCAGATCTCTTCCCTTCCTGCTCTCATATCTGTTCTACTTTGATTTCCGTCTTTCCTGCGTTAATGTATCCTTTTTGCTTTAATTTCTACCCACCCTGCTCCTATCTATCTCCTTCCTTCTCACATCTGCCCTTTTGATTCGAACTCACTCTCCTGCCGAAGCGAAAATATACCCAGTCCGACCCTCCCACTCCTTCTCTGCTGAGCGCCAGGGTTCCAGGAAAGATTTAAAAATGGAGTGAAAACTGTGAATCGGAAAAATGCAAAGCTCGATCCATCTTTAACGTGGCGGCACACTTCAAGAGATTGTCCAAAACTCACACTACAAATATATTTTTCGTGAAAGTTTTGTGTCCTCCCCAGCACTGATTCTGGCAATTAATTAATATATATATATATATAACAAGGAAAGGTTTCAGTAATTTATCACTATATATTTACAATCGTCTATAGAACATTTTTGCAAACTTGAAAAGCTGCAAGGAAAGGAAGCACGAATATTGCAGTTGAATAATTATGATAAAGAATAAAAACTTGGAAATATATTTACAGTAATGTGTCCACGTTACAAACTCTAAGTCATTGTGTTGTACTTCTAACACTTGGTACCATGTTGTATGTACAATTAATATCAAGTAGTAATTATGAAAGCCAGACTATAATATTCGTACATGCTATGAGTCCTCTTTTAATTAACTTTGACTGACCATATTAGTGTGGGGGGCCAAGTACGACTGTTGTCCCTGAGCCGCTGTCGCCTCTCTGTCTCAGTCAGTCGTATGTCAGTAGGTCAGTCTTATCATATACACAGGCTGACACAACAACACATTTCATCACCCTTTATAATATATATATATTATGTATCTTTTGGAGTGTTATAGCAGTTTTTATTTATTATTTTCTTATTTATTTTGATGCAACTTGGAGCCTTCGTATTTCTCACCACCATTTTAATTATATCATCGTAATATAACATAATTATGACTCTTCTTGCATAGCCTACTATACAAGGAAGACTCCATTCCCTTAAGCAACCGGAATCATTATCTCTGACCGTCACCCAACCTTGTCTGTTTCCAAGTATTGTGTTTGTGTAGAGAGAGAGAGAGAGAGAGAGAGAGAGAGAGAGAGAGAGAGAGAGAGAGAGAGAGAGAGCCGCCACCACCACCTTGGGTAACCTTCCGGGAAAATATAAAGGGGATGGCACGAGTGGTGGATGCTGTTGAGGGGACGGACATTCTCTTGTTGAAAGGTCGCTGATTTTTTTCCTCCAAACTATAGCCTACGGTACCGGGAAACAAGACGCCCTCAATGGTACTAATAGGGCATCTGTTTTGTGGCACAGTTTGGAGGAATCAGTCCTTCCAATTCACCTATACAAGATAATCTGCCCTAAAGGTTATCTGGTCAGTAGTGTACAGTCACGTTCAGTTGTCCTGTCAACAATTAACACCTTTTAATGAAACACAAACGTATAGGATAATCTTGAAGGGTAATATTATGAAGGATAATAATGAAACAAACATATTTACCAAACACAGTTACAATATACAGCGTGTGAATTGATATTATATAATCTTCCTGAGTCTATTGAAGCTCACTGTATGGTACTCTAATTATTATTATTATTATTTTTTTTTTGTGTGTGTGTGTGGTTGATGGGTTGACAGATAAGGCGACGCGGCTTTTGTTTGTGGTTGTGTATATACCGTACGTACACCTTATCTCTCTCACACTCACGTCATCTTAATTCACTAACAGTTTCCACCACCACGTGTTTTATCTCATCTCCACCACGCACTTCCTCAGTTTTTAGTCTGTTTTTCTGTATAATCACACTACTGTTTACATTAGCTCCTCTGTACACACGGGGGTTACACGGATCTCTGTTTTTCTCTGTCTATCTTCTCTTTGCCTTCTCATCTGCTGGTCCCTGCCTAATACAAAATATAATCGTTATAGCTCCATTTGTAACTCTCTCTCTCTCTCTCTCTCTCTCTCTCTCTCTCTCTCTCTCTCTCTCTCTCTCTCTCTCTCTCTCTCTCTCTCTCATATCAGATAAGCCCCGTGGAATGAACACTGATAAGGACACAGCGCTGATAACGTTGAAAGGGTGCATTCACAGCCCCTCCTTGTGTGTGTGTGTGTGTGTGTGTCAGGCCTTGGGGGGGGAGGGAGGGGGAGGGGGGGGAAGGGTGTGTGACGATAAGGACGGCTCAAGACAGAAAGAATCAACATTTACGTAAGTCCATTCAGCTTTCCGTGTTGTTGACTAATTAGGGAAATGCTTAATTAATCCTATTGGGAAAAGAGAAAAAAAAAATAAACATGAATAAAAAAAAATATTGAAAAACTTTTAATTAGGTTCATAATAATCCAATAAGTAGATGGGAATATAATATTGATTGTTGGTAGAAAAATGAGTCCTATTCTTGAAAGGAGAAAAGCATCCGAGTAAAATGATCGAAAACTATTTCATTTGGTTCATTGTACTCTATCGTTCATATAATTACACAAGATCCCCCTGTAATGATGAATTGGTCAGCAGACTGGGGGACTGGGGTGTGTGGGTTGGGGTATGAAGGGTCGGGAAGGGGTTGTTGTGTTGTCTTAAGACCTGTTTGTGAGAGGGAAAGTGTGTGTGTGTGTGAGAGAGAGAGATTGGCTAGTGAGTAAAATGAATTGTTGATGAGTAAGTGGTGGAGAGAGAGAGAGAGAGAGAGAGTTACATAGAGTTACATAGAATCGCAGACCACAACAGACCTTACGGTCCACACGGGGTGATCTGATTAGAAGGTTACTGGTAGAGAATGAAAATCTCCCCAGTGATAGTCGTAGGTAAGGATAGCAAAGTAGAAGGCTCTCTCCCCACCCTCCAATCCCTCCGGCCTGAGCCGTACTGGAAATAAAGTTAGGAGTCAGAACCTTGTGGAGTTGGTAGAGAAAACTCCACAAGGAAATTTTATAGGAAAGATAGAAAGTAGTTGAAATTTGGCTAACTTGCCACCTGTAGGGCAAAAAATTATTCATTAGTAAACATCGAAAGACGGGGATTAGATGCAAGGTGTTTATCAAGGCGACGTTTGAAGCTATCTACTGTGTTACATTCTATTACGTTACAGGGAAGCCCATTCCATAAGTTGACGACTCGGTTAAAAAAGAAATTCTTGGATTCGTGTGAGTTAAAAGATTTACCTATGATTTTACAGCCATTACCTCTCGTGTAGTTTGATTGATCGATATTGAAATATTTGTTGCAGTCCATATTGTCTATGCCTTTGATTATTTTGAATACCTGGATTAAGTCGCCTCTCAATCTACGTTGTGCTAATGGGAATAGATTCAATTTATTTAGCCGCTCTTCATACGTTTTGTTTCGTAGACATGGTATCATTTTAGTAACTCTACGTTGGACTCGTTCCAATTTTACTATATCTTTCTGGTAGTACGGGCACCAGGCTTGGACACAATATTCCATAAGGGGACGGACCAAGGAATTATACAAAGTGAGGATTGTATCTTTAGACTTATACTCGAATGCTCTGCCAATAAAGCCGATAGTTTTATTTGCTTTCTTAATTACTTCCGTACATTGCTGACTGGGTTTTAGGTTACTTGATATTGTGACCCCTAAGTCTGTCTCTTGATCCACGCTTTTAATTTGATTACCATTTAACGAGTAGTTTGCAGTTACGTTACGATGTCCGATATGGAGTACTTTACATTTATCTGCATTGAAGGACATTTGCCAAGTTTTCGCCCAATTCGACAATTTATCGAGATTATCTTGCATTTCTTTAGTTTGTGCGTTAGTGAGTACTGTATTTGCAATTTTAGTGTCATCGGCAAACTTCGATATTATGCATGAGAGACCTTCATCTATGTCGTTTATGTAAACTAGGAAAAGGATTGGGCCTAAAACTGACCCTTGTGGCACCCCGCTCGTAACGCCAGTCCAATTAGATGATTTACCATTTATTACCACACGTTGTTTACGGTTTCTTAGCCAGTTCTCTATCCATCTTACAGTGTCGCCTTGGATTCTGTGAGATTTTAATTTAGTTATTAAACGTTTATGGGGAACTTTGTCAAAGGCTTTTTGGAAATCTAGATAAATTATGTCTACTGCTTTACTCTTATCATATTCGTTAAAAATGTCATTTAAAAAGTCTAATAGATTCGTTAGGCAAGAGCGTTTATTGCGGAAACCGTGTTGAGTGTCTCTGAGTAAGTTATTTTCCTCTAAATGATATGTAAGTTTATCTCGTATGATTGTCTCTAACATTTTGCATACTACTGAGGTTAGGCTGATAGGGCGATAATTACTAGGTAAAGATTTGCTGCCTTTTTTAAATATTGGTGTTACGTTAGCGAGCTTCCAATCATCAGGTATTGTTCCAGTGTGTAAAGAATAATTAAATAGCAGAGTCAGAGGTTTTACTATTTCGCTTTTAGCTTCCTTTATTACGCGAGGGGAGATCGTGTCAGGCCCAGGTGACTTATTTACATTTAATTTATCAATACATTTGATTACGTCATTTTCTGTTATGCTGATATTATTTAAAACCTCGGTGTTTTCATTTTGGACTGTTGTTTCAGCTGGAATATCGTTCGGGTTTTCTATAGTAAAGACTGATGCAAAGAAAGTATTTAGGATACTACTCATTCGCTCTTCATCTGTCGTAAAGTCCCCATTTTCATCAAGAATTGGACCGATAGTTGACGTAAGTACTTTCTTTTGTCGAATATAACTGTAGAACTCTTTCGGGTTTGTCTTACTCTGATTTGCAACGTGTTTTTCAATTTCCTTTTTACTCTGTTTGATTAACTTTTTGGCTTTTCTTCGTAAGTCTGTAAACTTGGCACGGTCGTCATTATTGGCTGTGATTTTTACTTTATTATGGGCGTTCTTTTTGGCTCGTAAACAGTCGGCTATATCTTTACTCCACCACTTGGGCTTTAAATTTTGTGCTGAACGTCGGTTTTTTAATGGTATGCTATCCCTGACCGCTTTTGTGTACGCATTAGTGAAAAAGTTCCATTGTGTATTTATGTCAATAGTGTCTCGCAGACATTTCCAGTCGGTTTCTTTTAGTATCGCTCTGAGTTGGTTGAAATTGGCTTTTCTAAAATCGGGGATTTTTTCGTAGCTGTACTTTATGTCGCTTTTGTTAAAATTTATACTGAAAGTTATTATGCGGTGGTCGCTATTGGTAAATTCTTCACCTACGTTAGTATTCTCTATCATGTCTTCGTTTGTTGCAAATACTAGGTCAAGAACATTATTTCCGCGAGTTGGGCTGTTGACATATTGGATAAGGGAGCTCTCTTGTAAGTTAGTGTAAAGATCTTGACCATAATGAGCTGATAACGGTTCTCCCCACTTTGTTACTGGTAAATTAAAGTCACCAAGAATTATGGAATGTTGCGTGTTAATAATTTCGTTTAATTGCTCATAGATATCACGGTCGGTTTGTACAGGTTGAGCTGGGGGTCTGTATAATAAAGCTAACAAAAGTTTCGCCCCACAATTATTTCTAATGAGTATATAAAGTGTATCTACGTTATCAATATGTGGCTTTGATAATAGGATTGGTTTAAGATCGTCTTTAATATATAATAGAACTCCGCCTCCCCTTTTATTTGTTCGTCCTTTTTCAAATATTGTATAACCGGGAATTTTATACTCTGCTAGGAAATCTCTGCTTTCAGTATTTAGCCACGATTCGGTTATGCCGATTATATCATAATTTTCTGTGAAAGTTAATTCCTCTAAATCTGTAAATTTGTTATGGATGCTGCGAGCGTTTACGTAAAATACCTTTAAGCTATTTCGGTTTACTCTATTTATTTGTTTTACGTTACCTGACCTTGACGTACCTGGGTAGTCCCGTTTTTTGATCGGTGGTTGATGACCGCGTCGTTCAGCAAACGTCCGAAACGGGCTGATCCCACCTGGTTCAAATGGACACCATCATCTGAGAATAAAGAGTTATCAAAAAAGAAGTTGTCCCAGGTGTTGATGAAATCGACGTTCTCCTCGTTGCAGATGCTGGCAAGTCGTCGGTTGATGCTGGTGGCGGTGTTGTAGAAGCGGGTGTCGGCTTGTCTGCGGGGGATGATTCCAGAAAGTATTATGTTGTTAGTTTTCTCCTTGAACTTACCAATCATCTTACGGTACTTGTTGAGTAGCTCCTCCGATCGGGTCTTCAATACATCGTTGGTTCCGACGTGGATGACGTACGTGGTGTTGTCGGGGGCCTGGCGTGTCACTTCATCCACTACGTCGGTCACGTCGTCTAGGCCGCCACCTGGGATGCAGAAGCGCTTCCTAGTCTTGGGTGCTCGACCACAAAACTCGGAGAGTTGACCCCTTACCATGGAGTCACCAACCAGCCTGACCTCGGTGTCGTCTTCATCGTCGTCTTGTGCCAGGATCTTGAAGCGGTTTTGACAAGTAGTGATGGGTATGATGTTCTTCCTGGGTCGTGTGTTGTTCCTGACGACGCGGAACTCCTCCTGTGAAGATGGTGTAGTTGGTGGTGCCTGTGGAGGTAAGGGTGTAGAGGCAGTCTGTACAGGGGCTGTGACGACGGGTTCTGTAGGCGTCGATGTCATTCCTACGTTCATTGCGGCGAATTCCTGTAGTGTTTCCAACTTCTCGTTCAGGGCCTCGATCTTGCAATGTGCTGCCTTCAGGTCGGTCGACAAATCCTCTCGTAACTGGCAGAATCTACAGATATGGACGTCTCTGTTCGCGAAAATAGTAGGGCCAAAAGTTCCAGAGCAAGTCAAACAGGTGTATTGAGGTGCCATGGTGAATATTTATTGATTTTTTTTTGCTTGTCAATTTGTAAATTTACTTATTTAAATTGGATTTATTATTAATTTATATTTAGATTATTTATTTAGATTTAAATTATTTATTTATTTAGATTAAAATTATTTATTTATTTAGATTAAAATTATTTATTAATTTAGATTCAAACTATTTATTAATTTAGATGTAAATTATTTATTAATTTATTTATTAATCTATTTATAAATTTATGATTTTATATGATTACTTAGTAGTGTTATTAATATAGTTTTGTTATTATTGAATTAATTTATTATTTATATATTATGAATTTATTTATAAACAAGATATACAAATGTGTAGGCCTGGAAAGGAATAAAATTATTGAAAGGACAAAGAAATGCAAATGACCCGGCCTAGAAGGGAATAAAGTTGTCAGTTGGTCACGAACGTCTATAGAAATATAATAAAATTGAGTTAAATATGTATGCTGTAAAATTAAAACGTTTGATGAAAATATATATTTGGTAGTTAATTTATTGATCTATTTAACAATTTATTAGTCAATTAATTTAACAATCAAATTATCAATTTATTCAACAAATTATTTAACAATTAATTTATTAATTAGTTTATCAATTTATTTAGCAATTAGTTTATTAATTTTATTTAATAATTTATTGATTTATATATTAAATTATTAAGTAATTTATTAATTCAATAATATATTATTCTATTTGTTTAATAATCAATTTCAAGTTGGTGTGAATATGGAGTGATGTACGAAAATGTCGACTGTTGGTGTGGGTTTGAGGGGGGGGGGAGATAGGGTATAGGTATAGGGTCAGGTGAGTAGGGATTATCTGGTGGGGGGCTGGGAATACCAAGGAGAGGTGAGGTGGTAGGAGTGGAAGAGGATCACAAGGTAAGGTGAGGTGAGGTAGGTGAGGTGAGGTGAGTGAGGTGAAGAAGAGGATCACAAGGTAAGGTGAGGTGAGTGAGGTGAGGTGAGGAGTGGAAGAGGATCACAAGGTGAGGTGAGGTGAGTGTAGTGGGTAGGGTTAAATTAAGATATGGTGTTATTGTTTTAGGCCTGTAAGGGAATAATATCAACTGAACAAAAAGAAATATAAATGTGTAGGCCTGGAAAGCAATAAAATTATTGAAAGGACAAAGAAATGCAAATGTACAGTCCTGGAAGGGAATAAAGTTGTCAATTGAACACGAACGTGTATAGAAATATATTAAAAATTGAATTAAATATGTATGCTGTAAACTTAAAATGAGTTGATGAAAATATTTATTTGGTAATTAATTTATTTGGTAGTTAGTTTATTAATCTATTTATCAATTTATTTAACAATTAATTTAACAATTTATTTATCAATTAGTTTATCAATATATGTAACAGTTAGTTTATTAATTTATTTATTAATTTATATATTAGTTTATTAATTAATTTACTAATTCAATAATATATTATTATATTTATTTATTAAACAATTTCAAGTTGATGAGGATATGGGGTGATGGATGGGGGGGACGATAAGGTACAGGTAGTGAGTGGAGATTAATGCTAAACAAGGAGAGGTGAGGTGAGGTGAGGTGAGGCTGTAGGAAGGTAGGTAGGGATTAATGTCCCTTGGGAGTGGGGGAAAAGAGAGGGGGGGTGTAGGAAGGTAGGTAGGGGCTAATGTCCCTTGGGAGTGGAGGAAAAGAGAGGTGAGGTGAGGTGAGGTGAGATAGGACGGGGGGGGGGGGGGCGAGTTTACTGGACAAAGGGGAGTGGAGAAGAGAATACAGTAAATTTGTAGTTTATACCTGGAATAAAATTAATATAGAATTTCAATATAGAAAATAAATAGAAATGTGGAATTAATATACAACAATCACGTTGGAAAACTGGCAACACAAATATGGGAAATAAAGAGTAAATAAAGAGTAAATAGTGAGTAAGAAAATAAAGTTAAATAAATAGATAAAATAAGTTAGTAAATGAAATTTATGTAGGGTACTTAATATGAGCTGGGATGAACGATCGCTTACATCCACGTAGAACACAAACAGCTCCAAACACTCGGGATTACACTGAACACACGCTAACACACACGGGATTACACAGAATACACGGGATTACACAGAAAGTACGCTAATACACATAGGATTTCACAGAACACACTCTAATACACGCGGGATTACACAGAACACTCGGGATTACACAGAACACACTCTAATACACATGGGATTACACAGAACACACTCTAATACACGTGGGATTACACAGAATACACGCTAATATACACGGGATTACACAGAACACACGGGATTACACTGAACACACTCTAATACACGCGGGATTACACAGAACACACTCTAATACACGCTGGATTACACAGAACACTCGGGATTACACAGAACACACTCTAATACACATGGGATTACACAGAACACACTCTAATACACGTGGGATTACACAGAATACACGCTAATATACACGGGATTACACAGAACACACGGGATTACACTGAGCACACTCTAATACACGCGGGATTACACAGAACACACTCTAATACATGCGGGATTACACAGAACACACTCTAATACACGTGGGATTACACAGAACACACTCTAATATACGCGGGATTACACAGAACACACGGGATTACACACAGTACACACAGTACTCCTCGTAGGAGCTAGTAAACGGAGAGAGAGAGAGAGAGAGAGAGAGAGAGAGAGAGAGAGAGAGAGATTGGAAAGGGTGAACTGGTTGAGTGTGAGTGTTAATGATAACAGGTATGTCTAGTGATGAATGACAAGACTGGCAGTGAGTGATAAAGTAACTCGAGAAGATTAGACCAAATTTTTACCCTAACTTGAGTGGCGACAAGGTGAATGACACATGAACAAATTAAATCCTTTATTTCTTAGGGAAGGATTGATAAGTTAAGATAAAGTCATCCATATCTAACTTACACGAACGATTTAAACCCTTTATTTCTTAGGGAAGGATTGATAAGTTAAGATAAAGTCATGCATATCTAACTGCATAATTACAAGGGGTCACCAACCTCCTCCAGAAAGGCTATTTATAAACATTCATTTTGTTTTAATTTGGGTTACAGGTACAGTCACGGTGTAAAGTTCTCTCTCTCTCCACTCTGATACGATGGTGAACTTTGAGAAGATTTTTTTTGCTTGAATGAGACGTGGTTGGTTCTCCTGGGCAATTGTTGTACAGTCTAATTAAAAAACACAATCACGGTCTCATATTCGACTACATTATTCTCAAAGCTCGCCAGCCTACCGTACCGTACCGTATAAGAGAGCCGACACAACTTCAGACCGCGACTGTACACTTGGGCCTCGTGAATGCTAAGCAGCTGGAAGGCATTATTGGTAATCGAGATGAATGGTTTAGGTAAAATTGACATAGTTTGGTGGAAGCTATGGACTCTTATCTACCTGGGAAGAACAAAGTCACGAAAAGAGATGAGTTGCACGCGTTGTTTTGCTGAATTTGAGGGCAAGGTAAAAAAAGGTAAAGAAAAGGCTGTGTATAGGTGTATAGAGAAGAGGTATGTATGTACAGGTGTGTAATGGTGTGTAGAGAAGAGGTGCGTAGTCTAATGTGTTTAAAGTAAAGCTGAGTGTGTGTGTGTGTGTGTGTAGAGGAGATAACTGTGTTTTGGTGTGCTAAGTAGAGCTAGGTAAAGAAGGTGTGTAGAAGAGAGTTGAGTAAAGCAGGTGTTGGAGAGGAGAGTTGTATATAGAAAAGAGATGTGAAAAATAGAGACATGTTGTATATAGAAAAGATGGAGTCATTCCTCGCGTCGCTGTTGGAATGTCAATATTGAGAGAGAGAGAGAGAGAGAGAGAGAGAGAGAGAGAGAGAGAGAGAGAGAGAGAGCACACACACACAGACACTAGAGGTTATGCAAGCCGTCACACTGACTGACTGTTCACGTTCCCAAGATTAATAAAATAGATGGGTTACATTTGTTGCTTCAGACAGACAGACAAGATACATGTATACAAACTAACTGCACCACACACCCATTAAGGACCCTGTGTTCATGTTCCATCATTGGAGGCTTCTGATTTCTCCTGACTTTGCCATGAAACAAGCTCATTCCATATAAGTGGTGTTTCGTGGCAATATTTGAAGGACTCATTTACCTCCAAATTTTCTGACTACATCACAGGGTCCCTTAATTAAAGAGAGATAAAATAAAGGGGTTTAATTTAGGGGGATAAATAGATAATGGTGTCAGATTGGAGGCTGTGAATCCAACCCATACTCTCCCACGAAACAAACTCCTTCAGGGATACAACACACACACTCCTCCAAACTACACCATGGAGGAAACAGATGACCTCAGTGGTACCAATTAATAGGGGTATTACTTGTGTGTGTGTGTGTGTTTCGTGGCTTCATGTGGTGGAATCAGTCGCCCCCTCCTCCCTCCCTCTAGCCTCCCTCTATTCCTCGACACAAAACAACCCCCATTCCCCCCTCTCGTCCGCCCCTCAGAGCCCCTCAAGGAACAACCACAAATGGCCTCAATGTGTACAGCAGGGAGGGGGAGGGGGAAATATACGACCCCCTCCCTTCTCCTCTCCCCCCTCCTCTCCCCCCTCTTCTCTCCCCCCTCTTCTCCCCCCTCTCCCCCCACCTCTCCCCCTCTTCTCTTGATAATTGGACAGTTGACTGGATAACCTAGATAGTTGCTTCTGGATTGAGTTTGGAGTGACTCTTGGACTGGGTGAGCTGAACGACTGACCGACTAACTAACTAACTGATTGACGTACTGACTTACTTATCTACGTATTTACTTACTTACTTACCTACTTATTTACTTACTTATTTACTTACTTATCTACTTACTTTACTGTCTGGTGATTAACTTTCCTTCTGGCTTATTGGCTGTGAAAACTTAAAATCATAATAATAATAATGATAATAATAAAAATAATAATAATGATAACAACAACACTGACTTAAATGATGAACTGACTGACAACCTGACTGAAGTGACTGACTGACTGACTTGCCATCTCTTCTTGCTGGCCAGTTAGTTTGGTAGTGGTGAGTGGCCTACTAACCTGACTGATTGACTGACTGTAAGTGGTTGACTGACTGACTTACTGTATTGCATTGATTACTTGGCCTGCAGGGGAGAGGGACATTGTTCTCTCTCTCTCTCTCTCTCTCTCTCTCTCTCTCTCTCTCTCTCTTTTTGGAACTTTTTCACTAATGCGTACACAAAAGCGGTCAGGGATAGCATACCATTAAAAAAACGACGTTCAGCACAAAATTTAAAGCCCAAGTGGTGGAGTAAAGATATAGCCGACTGTTTACGAGCCAAAAAGAATGCCCATAATAAAGTAAAAATCACAGCCAATAATGACGACCGTGCCAAGTTTACAGACTTACGAAGAAAAGCCAAAAAGTTAATCAAACAGAGTAAAAAGGAAATTGAAAAACACGTTGCAAATCAGAGTAAGACAAACCCGAAAGAGTTCTACAGTTATATTCGACAAAAGAAAGTACTTACGTCAACTATCGGCCCAATTCTTGATGAAAATGGGGACTTTACGACAGATGAAGAGCGAATGAGTAGTATCCTAAATACTTTCTTTGCATCAGTCTTTACTATAGAAAACCCGAACGATATACCAGCTGAAACAACAGTCCAAAATGAAAACACCGAGGTTTTAAATAATATCAGCATAACAGAAAATGACGTAATCAAATGTATTGATAAATTAAATGTAAATAAGTCACCTGGGCCTGACACGATCTCCCCTCGCGTAATAAAGGAAGCTAAAAGCGAAATAGTAAAACCTCTGACTCTGCTATTTAATTATTCTTTACACACTGGAACAATACCTGATGATTGGAAGCTCGCTAACGTAACACCAATATTTAAAAAAGGCAGCAAATCTTTACCTAGTAACTATCGCCCTATCAGCCTAACCTCAGTAGTATGCAAAATGTTAGAGACAATCATACGAGATAAACTTACATATCATTTAGAGGAAAATAACTTACTCAGAGACACTCAACACGGTTTCCGCAATAAACGCTCTTGCCTAACGAATCTATTAGACTTTTTAAATGACATTTTTAACGAATATGATAAGAGTAAAGCAGTAGACATAATTTATCTAGATTTCCAAAAAGCCTTTGACAAAGTTCCCCATAAACGTTTAATAACTAAATTAAAATCTCACAGAATCCAAGGCGACACCGTAAGATGGATAGAGAACTGGCTAAGAAACCGTAAACAACGTGTGGTAATAAATGGTAAATCATCTAATTGGACTGGCGTTACGAGCGGGGTGCCACAAGGGTCAGTTTTAGGCCCAATCCTATTCCTAGTTTACATAAACGACATAGATGAAGGTCTCTCATGCATAATATCGAAGTTTGCCGATGACACTAAAATTGCAAATACAGTACTCACTAACGCACAAACTAAAGAAATGCAAGATAATCTCGATAAATTGTCGAATTGGGCGAAAACTTGGCAAATGTCCTTCAATGCAGATAAATGTAAAGTACTCCATATCGGACATCGTAACGTAACTGCAAACTACTCGTTAAATGGTAATCAAATTAAAAGCGTGGATCAAGAGACAGACTTAGGGGTCACAATATCAAGTAACCTAAAACCCAGTCAGCAATGTACGGAAGTAATTAAGAAAGCAAATAAAACTATCGGCTTTATTGGCAGAGCATTCGAGTATAAGTCCAAAGACACAATCCTCACTTTGTATAATTCCTTGGTCCGTCCCCTTATGGAATATTGTGTCCAAGCCTGGTGCCCGTACTACCAGAAAGATATAGTAAAATTGGAACGAGTCCAACGTAGAGTTACTAAAATGATACCATGTCTACGAAACAAAACGTATGAAGAGCGGCTAAATAAATTGAATCTATTCCCATTAGCACAACGTAGATTGAGAGGCGACTTAATCCAGGTATTCAAAATAATCAAAGGCATAGACAATATGGACTGCAACAAATATTTCAATATCGATCAATCAAACTACACGAGAGGTAATGGCTGTAAAATCATAGGTAAATCTTTTAACTCACACGAATCCAAGAATTTCTTTTTTAACCGAGTCGTCAACTTATGGAATGGGCTTCCCCGTAACGTAATAGAATGTAACACAGTAGATAGCTTCAAACGTCGCCTTGATAAACACCTTGCATCTAATCCCCGACTCTCGATGTTTACTAATGAATAATTTTTTGCCCATTACAGGTGGCAAGTTAGCCAAATTTCAACTACTTTCTATCTTTCCTATAAAATTTCCTTGTGGAGTTTTCTCTACCAACTCCACAAGGTTCTGACTCCTAACTTTATTTCCAGTACGGCTCAGGCCGGAGGGATTGGAGGGTGGGGAGAGAGTCTTCTACTTTGCTATTCTTACCTACGACTATCACTGGGGAGATATTCATTCTCTACCAGTAACCTTCTAATCAGATCACCCCGTGTGGACCGTAAGGTCTGTTGTTGTCTGTGATTCTATGTAACTCTATGTAACTCTCTCTCTCTCTCTCTCTCTCTCTCTCTCTCTCTCGTTTATTTTATTTTATTTTTTACTTCCATTCCTTTCTTCTTTCACTCCAGTGCTTTCCCCTACTGCAGTATCCGCATTTCCCCTTCGTCTCCCCCTTCCATCGCTCTTCTCTTTCTTTATATTACGTCTCCCTCCCTCCCTCACTCCCTCCCCCTCCCTCACACTCACTATCCCACTCCCTCTCATTCACTATCCCACTCCCTCACTCCTTCCTTCCCTCTCACTCACTCCCCCATCCTCCCCTTCACGCCTCCCATGGCCACAGTTCCTTCCTTCCTCTCTCCTAAACAGTAACAGTTGACAGACAAGCAGGGTGGATGAGGGTCGTCGTGTGAGTGAGGTCTACAGTAGGTTCAATACCCCAATATCAGGTCTGGTGTGCCATGGTTCCTTCATCACGTTACCAGCCAGGGAAATAAATTATTATGGCAGAAACACGAAGGCTTACAGAGAGAGAGAAAGAGAGAGAGAGAGAGAGAGAATGCGGCGAGGGATGGAACAGAGCTTTGTGTGTGTAAGAGGAGTGACTGGGGAGGGAGGGGGATGATATGTGTGTGTTTGCTTGTTTGTTTTATTTTTGACGAGTATACTGTATGAGCAGAACACCAGATGTTACCCCTTGTGTGTGTTGTGTTGTGTGTATGTGTTGTACTGTACGTGTTGTGTTGTGTGTGTGTTTGTGTTGTGTTGTGTTGTGTGTTTGTGTTGTGTTGTTGTGTTGTACTGTACGTGTTGTGTATACTCATCCATGTGTGTATAAGGAGTGTCCACACGTAATATAAAGTGTCAGATCACACAAACCAACAGTTCCATGATTTATCTCGAGGTCTCCATGGTCCAGCAGCTGTCTTCATAACAGTACCGTATCAAAACAAGATAGATGGCAGATAGTCACAACTCATATAAAGAATCCTGCCTGGTCTTTTGTCCTGAATATGTGACTTGTAGCAGGCAATATGTTTCATGTCTCGTGGTAAAATAGGCCTGCGAGGGAAATTTTCGACTGGCGGAGATTTTAGATAAGAATAATGTTTATAAGATAGGTACTGATAGAAAAAAATAACAGAGAGAGAGAGAGAGAGAGAGAGAGAGAGAGAGAGAGAGAGAGAGAGAGAGAGAGAGAGAGAGAGAGAGGTCTACGAATAAGCTCCCATCACTTTAATACCCTCACGTCTATCCCTTCTATCCTTTTCAATGCATTCACTACCTTTCTTATCCCCAACCCTCTCTCCTCCACCTGCTCCTCCTCCCTTACTCTATCCTTGCAATCATCTTTTCCCTTCCACCTCTTCCTCTTTCTACTTTTCTTTCTCCTCTTCGCCCTCACCCATCTCTCCTTTCCTTCACCCCCATTCCTCCTCCTCTTCCTCTTCTCTTACTCAGTCCTTCCTCTGTCACAGCTATTCATTCCATCTCGTCTAATCTTTTTACTCATATCACACGTCAATAATTCTTTCCTGACACTCTTTTTTCTCTACATCCTTCTCTCTTCCCTTCCTCCCACCTCTCCATCCTCCTCTTTCTCTATCCTCCTCTTTCTCTATCCTCTTTTTTCTCTACGTCCTTCTCACCTCCCTTCCTCCTATCCATCGTCTTTATCCTACCTCTCTGTATCCTCTCCATCCTCCGCGTTTCCCCACTTCAATTTTACCCCTTCCCATTCTCTTCTCTTCTTAACCTCTCCTGCCTCGAATTCTTCCACCCTTTCTCTCTCTCTCGTCCTTCCCTCCCTCGCTGTGACCTTCTCGTGTTTTCCCCCCTCTAACCTATAACCGTATTGCCGGCACACAACACCACTCGCCCCTACTGTTGTTATTGCTGCTGTTGTTGTTGTTGTTGTTGTTGTGTGAGTTTCTTGATGTAAAGTTGTTTTGAGTGAGGGTTGGACGACCGTGGTGGTGAAGGCGACCGACCGCTGCCAGGATGCGGGTTGGAGGAAGGAAGAGGAGGGAGAGGGAGTTGGTGGAAAGAGGAAGTGGAAGTGAGAGGGAGATGGATGGTAGAGGGAGGGAATGCAGAGAGAGGATAGTGAAGAGATGAGGAGAAATGGTGGAGGTATATATATCGGAAAGAGAGGAAGATGATGTGAGGCAATGAAGGATTGAAATGAAGGGGAAATGCTTAGTTGGAAAGAAGACAGTGGGAAGAGAACAAAAAGACAATTAAGAAAGGGAATTATTATGTAATGAGAAAGAAAATGAAGAAATGAAAATAATGGATGACGAGAGAGAGGGAAGAAGAAAGCAGAATGAGGGAGAGAGAAGAAGAAGGTGCAGATGTGAAGGAAGGGATTATAGAAGTGGAGGGAATCTTGGCGAAAGTCAGTGGAGGGGAAGAGAGGAAGGAAATATTGAGTGGCATACAACATCATCATCATCATCATCATCATCATCATCGTGGAGGCTGGTGGAGGAGGAATGGAATAGTGAAGTGAGATATAGATAAGAACAGATAATGGTATAAAGAAATTGACACGTGGGAGGTGGGTTGATTTCCAAACAATGAAGGTATGAACACACACACACACACACACACACACACACACACACACACACACACACACATGCATACGGTACTCGAACAGTTATCAGCAGCTGCAAACCGAACACGTTGCGGTACATTTCTCAAAAGGGTTATATATAGTTTAGTAAATATTGGCAGTGGCTATAAATGTCTATAAATATCACTCCATTATTATATAGGCTTTGGATCTTTGTGTATATAGGCTACTTTTTTAATTGGATGGGTAGGTGAAGTTTTGATATTTTGGCTGTACAGTGAGTGACATTAGTGAATATTAAGATTAGAACAAGTAAAGATGCAAGAGTTTGTCGAATATTACTGCATTGCATCACTTCGACCTCTATCTATATTAAGAGAGAGAGAGTTACATAGAGTTACATAGAATCACAGACCACAACAGACCTTACGGTCCACACGGGGTGATCTGATTAGAAGGTTATTGGTAGAGAATGAATATCTCCCCAGTGATAGTCGTAGGTAAGAATAGCAAAGTAGAAGGCTCTCTCCCCACCCTCCAATCCCTCCGGCCTGAGCCGTACTGGAAATAAAGTTAGGAGTCAGAACCTTGTGGAGTTGGTAAAGAGAAAACTCCACAAGGAAATTTTATAGGAAAGATAGAAAGTAGTTGAAATTTGGCTAACTTGCCACCTGTAATGGGCAAAAAATTATTCATTAGTAAACATCGAAAGTCGGGGATTAGATGCAAGGTGTTTATCAAGGCGACGTTTGAAGCTGTCTACTGTGTTACATTCTATTACGTTACGGGGAAGCCCATTCCATAAGTTGACGACTCGGTTAAAAAAGAAATTCTTGGATTCGTGTGAGTTAAAAGATTTACCTATGATTTTACAGCCATTACCTCTCGTGTAGTTTGATTGATCGATATTGAAATATTTGTTGCAGTCCATATTATCTATGCCTTTGATTATTTTGAATACCTGGATTAAGTCGCCTCTCAATCTACGTTGTGCTAATGGGAATAGATTCAATTTATTTAGCCGCTCTTCATACGTTTTGTTTCGTAGACTTGGTATCATTTTAGTAACTCTACGTTGGACTCGTTCCAATTTTACTATATCTTTCTGGTAGTACGGGCACCAGGCTTGGACACAATATTCCATAAGGGGACGGACCAAGGAATTATACAAAGTGAGGATTGTATCTTTAGACTTATACTCGAATGCTCTGCCAATAAAGCCGATAGTTTTATTTGCTTTCTTAATTACTTCCGTACATTGCTGACTGGGTTTTAGGTTACTTGATATTGTGACCCCTAAGTCTGTCTCTTGATCCACGCTTTTAATTTGATTACCATTTAACGAGTAGTTTGCAGTTACGTTACGATGTCCGATATGGAGTACTTTACATTTATCTGCATTGAAGGACATTTGCCAAGTTTTCGCCCAATTCGACAATTTATCGAGATTATCTTGCATTTCTTTAGTTTGTGCGTTAGTGAGTACTGTATTTGCAATTTTAGTGTCATCGGCAAACTTCGATATTATGCATGAGAGACCTTCATCTATGTCGTTTATGTAAACTAGGAAAAGGATTGGGCCTAAAACTGACCCTTGTGGCACCCCGCTCGTAACGCCAGTCCAATTAGATGATTTACCATTTATTACCACACGTTGTTTACGGTTTCTTAGCCAGTTCTCTATCCATCTTACGGTGTCGCCTTGGATTCTGTGAGATTTTAATTTAGTTATTAAACGTTTATGGGGAACTTTGTCAAAGGCTTTTTGGAAATCTAGATAAATTATGTCTACTGCTTTACTCTTGTCATATTCGTTAAAAATGTCATTTAAAAAGTCTAATAGATTCGTTAGGCAGGAGCGTTTATTGCGGAAACCGTGTTGAGTGTCTCTGAGTAAGTTATTTTCCTCTAAATGATATGTAAGTTTATCTCGTATGATTGACTCTAACATTTTGCATACTACTGAGGTTAGGCTGATAGGGCGATAGTTACTAGGTAAAGATTTGCTGCCTTTTTTAAATATTGGTGTTACGTTAGCGAGCTTCCAATCATCAGGTATTGTTCCAGTGTGTAAAGAATAATTAAATAGCAGAGTCAGAGGTTTTACTATTTCACTTTTAGCTTCCTTTATTACGCGAGGGGAGATCGTGTCAGGCCCAGGTGACTTATTTACATTTAATTTATCAATACATTTGATTACGTCAAATTCTGTTATGCTGATATTATTTAAAACCTCGGTGTTTTCATTTTGGACTGTTGTTTCAGCTGGTATATCGTTCGGGTTTTCTATAGTAAAGACTGATGCAAAGAAAGTATTTAGGATACTACTCATTCGCTCTTCATCTGTCGTAAAGTCCCCATTTTCATCAAGAATTGGACCGATAGTTGACGTAAGTACTTTCTTTTGTCGAATATAACTGTAGAACTCTTTCGGGTTTGTCTTACTCTGATTTGCAACGTGTTTTTCAATTTCCTTTTTACTCTGTTTGATTAACTTTTTGGCTTTTCTTCGTAAGTCTGTAAACTTGGCACGGTCGTCATTATTGGCTGTGATTTTTACTTTATTATGGGCGTTCTTTTTGGCTCGTAAACAGTCGGCTATATCTTTACTCCACCACTTGGGCTTTAAATTTTGTGCTGAACGTCGGTTTTTTAATGGTATGCTATCCCTGACCGCTTTTGTATACGCATTAGTGAAAAAGTTCCATTGTGTATTTATGTCAATAGTGTCTCGCAGACATTTCCAGTCGGTTTCTTTTAGTATCGCTCTGAGTTGGTTGAAATTGGCTTTTCTAAAATCGGGGATTTTTTCGTAGCTGTACTTTATGTCGCTTTTGTTAAAATTTATACTGAAAGTTATTATGCGGTGGTCGCTATTGGTAAATTCTTCACCTACGTTAGTATTCTCTATCATGTCTTCGTTTGTTGCAAATACTAGGTCAAGAACATTATTTCCGCGAGTTGGGCTGTTGACAAATTGGATAAGGGAGCTCTCTTGTAAGTTAGTGTAAAGATCTTGACCATAATGAGCTGATAACGGTTCTCCCCACTTTGTTACTGGTAAATTAAAGTCACCAAGAATTATGGAATGTTGCGTGTTAATAATTTCGTTTAATTGCTCATAGATATCACGGTCGGTTTGTACAGGTTGAGCTGAGGGTCTGTATAATAAAGCTAACAAAAGTTTCGCCCCACAATTATTTCTAATGAGTATATAAAGTGTATCTACGTTATCAATATGTGGCTTTGATAATAGGATTGGTTTAAGATCGTCTTTAATATATAATAGAACTCCGCCTCCCCTTTTATTTGTTCGTCCTTTTTCAAATATTGTGTAACCGGGAATTTTATACTCTGCTAGGAAATCTCTGCTTTCAGTATTTAGCCACGATTCGGTTATGCCGATTATATCATAATTTTCTGTGAAAGTTAATTCCTCTAAATCTGTAAATTTGTTATGGATGCTGCGAGCGTTTACGTAAAATACCTTTAAGCTATTTCGGTTTACTCTATTTATTTGTTTTACGTTACCTGACCTTGACGTACCTGGGTAGTCCCGTTTTTTGATCGGTGGTTGATGACCGCGTCGTTCAGCAAACGTCCGAAACGGGCTGATCCCACCAGAGAGAGAGAGAGAGAGAGAGAGAGAGAGAGAGAGAGAGAGAGAGTATGAGTATATTCCATGTGTGTGTGTGTGGTTTAAGGGTCGTATTGAAGAGAGTAATTATGTGGTATGAGACTGTGTAATTATGTGTGTGTGTGTGTGGGTGGGTGGGGCTCATGTTTCAGTACTCTCTCTCTCACACACATTCATTCCCACCGCTTAGTGTGTGTGTGTGTGTGATCGTTCTGAAATCTTGAGAAGGAATAGATATGAAAATTGTGTGTTTGAGAGAGAGAGAGAGAGAGAGAGAGAGAGAGAGAGAGAGAGAGAGAGAGAGAGAGAGAGAGATGGGTGGGTTGGTTGGTTGGTTGGGTGGGTGGGTGGGTGGGTGGGCTTGTCAGGTTTAGGGATGAGTGAGGAAGTGAGGGAAAGTGAGGAGAGACACCGGAAGTGGGAAGGGACCACACGTCGTTTCCATCTCATCTTCCTTCCTTTCCTCCCTTCATTCATTATTCATTCATTCATTTGTTTGTCGGACCATCTGTTCATTCATTCATTCATTCACTCTGGCTGCCTGTTATTTTTATAGTTGATTCTGTATTTCGATCGTTCATTTAGTTTTTTTTTTTTTTTTTTTTTGTCGTACTTTATTGCTTCTCTTTCTCTTCCTTTACCTCCCTACCCCTCCCACTCCATACCCCTACCTCCCTCCCTACCCCTCCCACCCTCCCTTCCTTCCCTTTCCCTCCCTTCCTTCCCTTTACCCTTCGTTCCCTCTCTCCCTTCCCTCCATTTCCTTCTTTTCTTCCTGCCTTCCTTTTCACGGCTTCTTGCACTCTCATTTTTACTTCCTTTCTTCCTTCCTCTACACGGGTTCTTGCTATCTTCTTCCTCCCTCTGCCCCCCCCCCCCTCCCTCCCTCCCTCCATACACTTCCGGTGAACATATTTATGATATAACAGATGAGTGAGACTTGGAGGAAGGCTTGGAGAAGTAGATATAATAAGAACTGAGTAGGGAGGGAGAGAGGGATGAAAAAGGGGCAAGGTATACTGTATCTATAAGGAGTAGGTTGGGAAGGGAGGTATAGATAGATAGCTTGAAAGGAATATATACCTATAGACTCAGAGAAATAGAGGTGTATGAATAAAATAACATACACACACCATGTATTATTATCAGTGAGGCGTGTTCACCGTAAGTCAAAGAACCTAAACCAAACTCTCTCTCTCTCTCTCTCTCTCTCTCTCTCTCTCTCTCTCTCTCTCTCTCTCTCTCTCTCTCTCTCTCTCTCTCTCATTAACTGCCATTATCTCTTTTTCCATATTTTTATCTTCACTTTTTCCTTACCACTATACCATATTATTATTATTGTTGTTGTTGTTGTTGTTGTTATTATTTTGCCATGCATTTGTCGTCCTTTTCACGAATTATTTATTACTCCCTCCTCCTGGTACCTTTTCCTTCAGTCCTGTCGAGTTGTATATCTTTCTTTCCTAATCCTATTGTTATCACACACTCTCCATCCCTCCCTTCCTTCCTTGTGTAATACTATCCTATCTGTGTGGGCGTTGGTATACCCCCGACTATTCCCTCCCCCCTCTTCTCTCTATTTCCTCTTCCCTCTTTCTCTCCCCTATTTCTCCCCTATTTCTCCCTCCCTCTCCTCTTTCTCCCTCCCTCTCCTCTTTCTCCCTCCCTCTCCTCTTTCTCCCTCCCTCTCCTCTTTCTCCCTCCCTCTCCTCTTTCTCCCTCCTTACACATTAGGGAATGTGTTTTGTTAGCATACTTTGGAGGCGGAAGGAAGAATGGAGAGACGGAAGGAAGAATGGAGGAGACGGAAGGAAGAATGGAGGAGACGGAAGGAAGAATGGAGGAGACGGAAGAAAGAATGGAGGAGACGGAAGGAGAGGAGGAGGGAATGGGTGGGTAAGATTTCAACACAGCAAATTTGTTAACTCAACCTTCACCTACATCATAATAACCCACCAACAACACCACCACCATAACTACAAATAATACAACACCCAATACCACAACCACTACAACACCCAATACCACAACCACTACAACAATTAATGCTACAATTACTACCACCTCCACCAATTACCACAACTACCACCACAACAACGATTACCATAACTATTACCACACCCACCATTACCACAACTGCAACTACCAACACCACCACCACAACAACAATAATAACAAAAACAACAACAACAACCACCACCATTATCATTATAACTACTACCACAACAACAACCATTATCATTACTACCACAACAACAACCATTAGCATTACTACCACAACAACCATTAGCATAACTTCTACCATAACAACAACAACAACAACAACAACAACAACTACTACTACCACAACATCAATAACCATTACAACAACCACAACCACCACCATTACCACAACTACAACCCTCGTCATCAAAATAAACTTATACTACCGGGTACATTGTTATAAAGGGCAAACAGGTAGTGGTTTATTTATTATGAATGAACAACGCAGTATCACTCAGTCACTCACATCACTAGGTGTCTCTTCTTACTTCATCTCATTACACCTTATCCTCCTTCCATGCTTCTTCACCTTATCCTCCTTCCTCATGTCACCTACTCACTTCATCTCATCACACCTTATCCTCCTTCATGTCACTGTCTCCTCATGTCATCCACTTACCTCACCTCATTGTCTCATGTCATCTCTCTTCACCTTATACTGTCTACTCATGTCACTTTTTTATTTGTACACTTATCATTCTATTCCGGTACACATTTATACATACATGCATCTCTCTCTCTCTCTCTCCTCCTCCTCCTCTTCTTCTTCCTCTCCTCCTCCTCCTCCTCCTCCTCCTCTTCTTCCTCTTCTTCCTCTTCTTCCTCTTCCTCTTCCTTCTCTTCCTTCTCTCCCTCTCTCCTCCTGCTCCTGCTAGTGTTGTTGTGTTGAGTTAGAAGGCCACAAGCAGCCAGTTGAGTGAGTCGGTACACATGCACTTGGAAACATCACTATGACTGGCCTATATGACTGGCCCTCTAACCAACCAACCATTCAACCACTCTCCATCATTTATTTATCTCTGTCATTCCTTCTACTACCACAAACCCTGACATTCCCTCTACTACCACCACTATATCTACCTCTGTCATTCCTTCTACTACCACCACCACTACCACTGACACCACCACTACCACTACTACTACCACCACCACCACTACTACCACTACTACTACTACTACCACGGTCACACACACACCCATACCATACCATATACACCTGCCACTGCTAGCTATGCCATCTATGTAGGGGCAATGACTAGGTTTATTTCACAGTTCATTCCATCTAAACTTCAATCAATGGTATGGTATTTTCATTTTACATTCCATTCCCAATAAACCAATCAAGATACCAAGGCATTTTTTCGTTCCCTCATTCTCTATTATATCTATCACGACTTTCATTTTCTCATTCATATGTCCAGCGTCGTGGTAACAACTGTGTAACATAACACTTCTAGTTCACAACACACTTTGCCTTTCTTTCACCAGCCTTCAAACTAAACCAACCATTATTATTAACTCTTACATATTACCAACATCACCAACCACTCCCAAACATACATACACACACACAATGCCATTCTCTCTTCTCTCAAGCTCTCACCTACCTTACCACCACTTCACCCACTTAACCACTTAACCTTCAGTGTGTGTGTGTACCAACCAACCACTTTATTCACCTACCACTAGCTGCTTACTCCAAACACCACACCACTTCATATACCCATCACTACCACTTCACCTGACACCACTTCTATTTACTTATTACTGTTCCCTCCCCCATGTAGTACCTTCCCTCTCCCCCACGTACCTTCCCTCACTCCCCACGTACCTTCCCTCTCCCCAAGTACATTCCCTCACTCCCCACGTACATTCCCTCACTCCCCACGTACATTCCATCACTCCCCACGCAATAGGCAAGAAACTGATTGAATTTTTGAGGAGGGAGGGGAGAGGAGGGTGTGATGTGTGTGTGTATAAAAGAGGAAATAGCCTAATTCAAATGGTGAAGAAACTTATTGGAGGATTGGGGAGGAAAAAGGTGTGGCAGTAAAGTTGTAAACCCTGTAGTGAAAAGGTGTGAGATAGGAAGAAAAAAAAATGGGAGGGGGAGGGGTGTGAGATTTACGAGGTGGAAAGAAAGAAGGGAAAGAAGTGGAGTTAAAACTTTCCTGATGACGGCTATTTTCATGGGAATAGGGGTTAGAGAAAGAGAGAGAGAGAGAGAGAGAGAGAGAGAGAGAGAGAGAGAGAGAGAGAGAGAGAGAGAGAGAGAGAGAGAGAGAGAATTGTGTACAGGATATCTGAAAAAGAGAGAGAGAGAGAGAGAGAGAGAGAGAGAGAGAGAGAGAGAGAGAGAGAGAGAATGAGAATTAAACTGTAAGGGATGGGTGACATAACGACCAGGTCAGGTTAAAGGAGAAAGCAAGCAACTGGTGTAGGAATAAACTATAGAGGTACGAAGAGGAGAAGGAGAAGGAGGAGGAAAGCAACACCAGAAAATAATGAACCGAGTCAAAAAAAGTGATCATTTACCTGGAGGGCTATATATTGATTCCTCCAAACTCTACTAGAATACAGACCACCTAAACTCAATACCAATCTGATTTTCTCCCCACTTACACACACTCATTTCCTCAACCAACATGAATTTTCCTTTTCATTCATTGGCACCAACCAGCCAATTGTTTTTCCCAGCTACCCTTTTGTTATCCACCAAATTGATAACTCTTCATTAATTCTTGAGTTTTTTTTAATTCCAAATCATCATCATCATTTTAATATATCTTTACCTCCCTATTACTTTCTTCCTTCTTTCTGTTCTCTTTGCTTAACATCTTTCCTCCCTTTCTTTGTACGGTATATTCTTTATCAGTTCATGCCATCCTCTCCTCTGCTCCTCACACCAACTCCCTCCCTTCCTTCCTTCCTTTCTTTACTACCAGTCTCCTCCCTTTGTTATCTCTATATCACCATCCACGTTTCCTTTCCTCATCTCCTTAGACTCTTCCTTACCTTACCTTCTGTTTGATATTCCTCCTCCTTCTCATTTTCACTCTTCCTACGTTTTTTCTTTCAACCATTCTTCGTTCCATAAAGGGAGGATCAGCTTGCTTATGTTGGCAAGATGATGCAAAGGGTAGCTAAGAAGGGAAAGAAAGAGATATACGATACGGTAGTGTGGGAACAGGAGAAAGACAGACTATATAACACACACACAGAGACATACTGTATAGGGAGAATAATTTTGCATATATTGGTAAGATGGAACAAAGGGTAGCTAAGGAGAGGAGGGAATATAATAGTGTAAATATATGATAGTGAGAGAATGAGAAAGATACACACATACACACACACACACACACACACAGAGAAAGATACAGGAAGGATTATCTAATGGTGGTAGGATGGAGCAAAGGGTAGCTAATAAGGAGAGAGAAAAAGACACACACACACACATACAGACAAAGAGACAGGAAGGATTATCTAATGGTGGTACGATGGAGCAAAGGGTAGCTAATAAGGAGAGGAGAGAATTGGAGAACGACGAGCAGAAAGACAAAGCTTGAAGGGTATAATTAGGTTAGGGAACTCGAGTAGGAGTCAAGGAGAAGGAAGGGAAGGGAAGGGGGGGGAAGGAGAGAGTAATAATGCGGCAGAGAGGAGGGGAAGGGAGGTGGGTAATGGAGAGGGAGCAACAGACGCAATGTGTTAGGGCAGGAATAGAGTGAGAAGTCAAAGGGTAGAGTACTAGGGAAAATAACAAAGGAGAGAGAGAGAGAGAGAGAGAGAGAGAGAGAGAGAGAGAGAAAGAGAGAGAGAAAGAGAGAGCGAGCGCAATATGTAGTGAATAAGAGAGATGAGTATTGAGAGTGAGTGGACTGGTGGTGGTGGTGTGGAGAGGTAGAATTACACACACACACACACACACACACACACACACTAATACCACAGGGTCAGGTGGCCAGGGAGAGGAATTAAATTTAAAGTCACCATTTTCTCGGAATTATTATAAAGAGACTAAGAAAACCTTTTACCATTACAGTATAGTTTGAATTGTGAGGCAAGAGTTTGACCAGGAGTGTATAGATGTATGTGCAGTGGTGTGTGAAGGAAGACAAGAGGTCACAGGTGAAGGAATTGTATGTGTGTGTGTGTGTGTGTGTGTGTGTGTGTTTGTGTGTTGTAAGAGTAACACATACCAATACAGCACGAAGAATTTACTGTTCTGTATGAATTGAAATATGTATTTAGCTGTATACGTGTGTGTGTATGTGTGTATATATAGGCTATATGTGCTCGGTAAATGTGTGTACGTGTGAGTGTGTGGGTCAGTGTAGTGGAATGTGTGGTATGGTTTGGTAAAGAATGTTGTTGTTGTTTTTTCTTCAGTAATAGTGGAGGTCAGATGGTTGAAATAGAGACAGACGTGTGTGTACTCTACAGGAACGCAAAAAAAAAAAAAAAAAAAAAAAAAAAAAAGAATTAGGCCTGTATAGTGACAACAGGTGACCAGACATCAACACACCTTAATTAACCTACATCCCAACAACACCATAACATACATCTTATAACATCCTGACACTATAAATCCTTACACAATAACCTACACTACATGTACTCAATTTTAACACCATAATCTTCACTACACAAATCATACTAAATTTTAAACCATAACCTTCACTATAATTATACACATTTCTATTGCAACACACACACACACACACACACACACACACACATGAATCTTACAACAACACAGAGGTCAAGCAAGACAAGAAAATTTAGAAAGATAGGCAAGACAGAAAGAAAAAGACGATAGAAAACAAGAAATAAATAAATAAATAAGAAAATGAAGGAAACTAAGTATGGAAGGAGAAACATAAAGACAAGCAAGACGAGAAGATTTATTACAATAGCAAGAAAAAGACGACAGAAAACAAACAAACAAACAAGAAAGAAAGAATAGAGAGAAAAAAACAAGAAGAATAACAAAGGCAAGAAAAAGATGACAGAAAACAAAACAAACAAACACGAAAGAAAGAATGAATAGAAATGAAAAAAAAACTAGAGAATAATGAAATGACCAAAACAATGGAGTCAAGTTGAAGCCTCAGTCAGTCCCCCCAGGGTGAGTGAACCCGGGGCAAAGAAAAAAGAAGAAAAACAACAAGAAGGAAGAAGAGGAGGTAACGGGAAGAAAGAGGAAGAGAGGATTACGAGAAGAAGGAAGAGGAGAAGGAGGAGGAGTTAACGGGAAGGAAGAGGAAGAGAGAATTACGAGAAGAAAGAAGAGGAGGAGGAGGTAAAGGGAAGAAAGAGGAAGAAATGGACATAAATATTGACGAAGGAGAAAGGAAGACCAAGAAATAGTAAGAGAGAATAATATATTGGTGAAGAGAGGGAGAGAGGACAAAGAAAAAAAGAGAATTTGTGAGATAAAAATATGTTGGGATGAAGGAAGGGATTAAGGTGGAAGAGAGGATTGCCAGAAGGAAGAGAAGAAAAGAGAGGGATTTAAAATTGACGAAAGAAAAAGGATTAGAAAGAAGAAAAAAAAAATATGATGTTAGAAGGGAGGTAAAAATAAAAATGTATTGAAAAGGAGAAAAAGATTTAGGAGAAAGATGGAGATAGTAACCACAATGGAAGAGGAAGAAAGGAGAAAGTAAAATGGAGCTAGAGGAAAGAACGAAGATGAATGAGGGAGAAGGTAAATAAGGAAGGAGGAGGGGTAGGAGGAGGAGGAGGAAGAGCAAGAGCAACAAAGATGAACACCAAGAAGAAGGAACAACAAAGAGAAACGAGAATAATCAGCAGGAGGAAGAAAGATCAAAGACTAAATTAAGAGGGGAAGCAATAAGAGAAGGAAAAGGGAATAACAGAGATGCAGACTAAAGCAGGAATAATAATAACAACAACAACAGATAAAAAACAGCAAGGAAACGGAAATAACAGAGATGCAGACTAAAGCAGGAATAATAATAATAATAAAAACAGATAAAAACAACAAGGAAACGGAAATAACAGATGCAGACTAAAGCAGGAATAATAATAACAACAACAACAAAAGATAAAAACAACACAAGCCTGAGGAATAACGGTATAATATGAATTTAAGTACGAGAGGTCATATTTATTGTTATGAAACACGCCAGGCAACTCACTCTCACACTTGTTAAGGACCCTGTGATTGCGAATGAAAATTGGAGACTTCTGATTCCTCCTGACTATGCCACGAAATAAGCACCTTCCCTATTGGTGGTGTTTCATGGCAATATTTGAAGGACTCCATTCACCTCCATTTTTCTGTTTACATTACAGGGAACCTTAACTTGTTTCTAGCTATACTGGTACTCCCAAATCCCACGCTCTCTGTTGCCAAGTTCTCACGCCTGAACACTTGCACGAATTCCTTCTCACTCTTTTTGTACACATACGGAATTAGTTTTGTATGCATTATATACACCCAAGATTGCATACACCTTTAGCCACTGCTACCGTAACGATATATTTATACACACACACACACACACACACACACACACACACACACATCGGGTGAATGAACGTGAATATTCCGAGTTAATCTTTAGAAATGACAGTAATAATCTCTTACTATTTCTAGCTGTTTCATTGGACGTGTGTGTGTGTGCGTGTGTGTTGCCTGCCCTCAAGCACCCGCACCTACTGTTATGTATATACAGATATTTTTAGCTACACGAAACCTGTGCGTGAGTGCGTGCTTTAGTGTGTTTGCTCTTATGTTCAGTTATGTAAATGGATTGTTCACTAAATTAGTGTAAGGAAAGCGTAGAAGGGTGTGTGTATACCTGACCAGAGAGACATACATACATACATACATACATACATACATACATACATACATACATACATACATACATACATACATACACTGGATACGCCTGCATAAGATTCACTCACTTGTGTCGTTCAAGAGTTCACATTCCGCCTCGCCTCACACTCCAATGCACACACACACACACACACACACACACACACGCCCTGAGAGAAGTGCTTGAAGGCGTGCAGTCTCACTTTCTCTCACAACATGACAACGGCAAAGATATACAGATATAAATATATATTTAAAAACTCGTGTCATCTGAACAGAAATTAATGTCCGTGAAGTTAGCCTGACCGACACCTTTCTATAATGTATATCTATGTATCTATCTCTGTATATATATATGTATTATAGTATATTAAAGCTCGACACCTTTCTATAATGTATATCTATGTATATCTATGTATCTATCTCTGTATATATATGTATTATGGTATACTAAAGCTCGACATCTTTCTATAGTGTATATCTATCTATGTATATATGTATTATGGTAGCCTATACTAAAGCTTGTTACCTTAGCCAATCACACAGAACTGAATGATCTGTGCTTGAAACAACAAAACTCAGTTCGCCATCTATCCTCTGGTGTTTTGTCATTCATAGCACATATTTTTGAGTTATTGTGGCCGAGAGAACACACATTATAACCTCTGTAGCCTTCTATAGTTCTGTCCCTTCTCTGATATGATGGTGGTGTTGTTGTGAAGGAGATGGGATTGTTTCTTATGGTCGTATATTTTTATGGTGTGCGGTTTAGGATAAAAGTTTAGACCGTGACTGTATCGATTTACTGCACACCAGATACAAACCACACACTATACACACGACGAGTGTTTCTGTGTGTACAGTATACGTAGCATCTTGGAGTACACACACACACATACACACACACACACACACACACTCTCGGGGATAATGGTATGCAATTATGTATACCCATTACACACACACACACACACACACACACTTGAGAAAGGAACGCCGTAACAGGCAGTGTTTACAGTGGGGGGACAAGTGGAGAGGCGGCGGCGTCTCACCTTTCTCTCTTCCTTGTTGTGTGTGTGTGTGTGTGTGTGTACTGTATAGCTCCCCATTCATACCCTCTCATCATCTCATCATCATCAGTCATTCATGGGTTGCTTACCTCTTTCTTTCACCATTTGTTTATTCCCTTTCGTCCTTCTTAGCAAGTGATCTTTTGTTTTGTATATATATTTACTCTTAGATTTCTCTGTTATTGTTCACATTCTTCCTCACCGTCTCTTATTTATCTTGGAGGTGACTGATTATTGTGATGGTAATGGTGGTGGTGGTAGTGGTGAGTGATTAATTTGTGGTTGTCATGGTGGTTGTGGTGGTGGTCTGGTGGAGTGTGACAGATCCGGGAGTCTACTTAACCTCACTTCATCATTCCCAAGGCTACTATCACTCACTCACTCACTCACTCACTCACTCACTCTTAAAGCTATTACTCCAATCGTCACTCCTCCTCTTGTCCACCATGCTGCTCCACTCACTCACTCACTACTCCTTCACTCACTCACTACTCCTTCACTCACTCACTACTCCTTCACTCAACTCCTCCTTACTCCTTCACTCACTCACTACTCCTTACTCCTTCACTCACTCACTACTCCTTCACTCAACTCCTCCTTACTCCTTCACTCACTCACTACTCCTTCACTCACTCACTACTCCTTACTCCTCCACTACTACTTAGTCACTCACTCCTTCAATTTTGCAAAAAAAAAAAAAAAAAAAAATAGCTGTCACACTCTATGCTGTATTGTATCACATACTCACTATCATTACATCACCTCTCCACCCACCACCTCTTCCTCATTGACTTAACTCCTAATATATAGTTTTTTACTTCTTAATTAAGGCCACTCTCTGTCCTTCTCTCGTTCTGTCCTTCCCTGTCAGCCTATATAGCTGCTCTGTACCTATACTGCCTCTTATACAGCCACGAACACCATTCCTTATTCTGTTACACCTCCTTTCACACACACACACTCTCTCTCTCTCTCTCTCTCTCTCTCTCTCTCTCTCTCTCTCTCTCTCTCTCTCTCTCTCTCTCTCTCTCTCAGACACATATTGTTCCACTCCTGTCTGTGTGTATCTTTCCTCTGTTCCTTCCTGCCAATAATGTCCTCCCCCCCCCTCTCCCCCTCCACTCTTCGTCTCCTGACTTTCTTCCTTTCGTACCCGCCTTGTTGCTAGGATGTTCAGTCTCTCTCTCTCTCTCTCTCTCTCTCTCTCTCTCTCTCTCTCTCTCTCTCTCTCTCTCTCTCTCTCTCTCCACCACCACTTCTCACATATTCTCCTCCTCCTCCTCCTCCTCCTGCTCCTGCTGCCTGTACACCCTGTCTTGTGTGTCTGTGTGTGCTCCAGATAATGCAATAAATGTCAGTACCACTTCGCCTCCTTCTCTCTCATTCTTAAACAGGTTAGAGTGGCTGTGGTCTGCTTATCCCGTTGGCTGCATGGTCTGTGTTGGGTGTAGCTTAAAATGGTTCTCTAATGCACTCTTGGGACACACACACACACACACACACATATACATACACATACACATATACGTACCCTGTAGCGCATCATACGTCATTAATATGGAGCTTAACTATAAGTCTAAGAGTTCCCACGAGAGTCATATATGTTAGTGATAAGTAAACCAGAACGTGGCAAATATACCTTGTGATCACAGTGACTTCTGGACATGACATTAAAATCTGAGTGTACAGTATTGCGTTTTTCCTAGATAAGGAAGAACATCGTTAGGTGACTTTGAATGCCATCCAATGACATACTGTGAATATTCTCACTGTTGTCAATACAACTTTACTCTTCCGGGTATTATTTTCTCTTTGTCTTTGTCTTTGCAACCTGGGCCCTTCTCTTTTCTTTCCTACATGTTTGCTGTCCAACTTCTCTATCGCCTTCTCCTCCGTCTAAGGTTGTTTTCTTTCATCCTCAAATCAAAATCGGCAATTGGGTTGTGATTGAAAGCCGTGACTTGTTTTGTGTTGCTATTAACCAGGACTTCTACTCTATATAAACACAAAGTCTTAGTCCAGATTTCGGATTACAAAGCACAAAAGTGTTCCCAGAGTGTAATTAAGTTTAGTCAGCATGGCAGACACAACAACAACAACAACAATAACAACAACGTGATCTGAGTCAGTCACTTCACGCACTGCAGCTCACCGACCAAATAACACCGGGAATTTTTGTTTTGGAGTTCCGGCAGCGATGTATGACGCAAGGAGGGGGTGGGGGAGCTTTTAAAGAGTCAAACATTGTAGTTGATTTGTTCTGTTTGTTTGCTGAGTGTTAAAGAAGTAAAAATAAACTATTCCCTTCAACCACGGTCAAGTACAATCACTCCCAAAACTCGGGATCAGAGCTCAAAACCCCAGAGATAATCAGTTGTCAGAAATAAACACGTGGACGTTGTTTTAGACTCACTGCAGCAGGTTCAGGTTTACTGTTGATGTTCAAGATGATCGTTCAGCTTCTCCCAGTATCAAGTTTCCTAGCCCACTGTAGAAGATATACCAGGAGCTGATGGTAGTATTTGGGAAGGCACTGGTAAACAAACACTGGGTAATTGGTATTGGTAACCTGAGAGGAACGAGTATCATATATATCAGGGCTGTACCATTAATTCATGACTCGGTTGTACAGTCACAATCAAGAGTCCAGTATATATCAGATGTACGAAAATGAGCTATTAATTTGAACGAATCTTGAGTACACCAATATTACAGACACCAACAGCGAATATATTGTATTTTTCGACGCCGTTTCATTCGAAGTTGTTGCAGGACTGACTAATGGGCGTGACTACATTATGGGTAAAGGGAATATTAATGAGTAGGCTAGAGGCTAAATAATAGACTGGTTAGTGAGGTGTAGGATGATGTGGTAGTGAAGTGAATGAAGTACTGTTAGGATTAATTTAATGAGTCTCCTGGCTAGGCTACCGGTACTGTCTCTCGTTACTAAATCATTATACAAGTTCAAGATTGTGTGCTCCTTTGTCCTTGTTACTTATATTATAAAAAAAAACCTCACTCATCACTCTACCAATTCATCCATATAGTTGTTCTCATCTGTACCTCTGCTCCCTTCCATCCAATCATCTTTATTGTCATTACTCTCATCCAAACATCTGCTTCTTTTTTCTCCCTTCCTTCCTTCCCTTCCTTCCCTCTCATTCTTCTGCTCCTATTCATACATTTGCCACTGTCGCCTTTATCTCGTCACCTTCACCCTTTCACTCTCACTCTTCGTTACTATCATTGCTTCTTGCCTTACCCTGGCCTTGCCCTTTTGCCACGTATACCCAAATTATTTTTTTCACTGACAGATCCCACTTCAACTCCCCCTTCCACCCCCACTCCTTCCCTTGCTACCTACCCTTTTATTCCACCTCATATTGCTCTCCTTCCTTCCCACTACTCCCATCCTTTGTTACTTTTCCCTCTCCCATTACTACTCCTTCCCTTTACTTTCCCTCTCCCTTTACTCCCCTATTAGGTACTCTTTCCCCCCATTTCTCCTCCCTCCATCCACTCCTCCCCATTACTCCTTACTCTTCCTCCCATTGCTCCTCCTCCTCCAACCCAATTCTCCCCCTTCACACACACACACACTGTTCCGCTCCCTTCCCCCTTCATTTGGCTCCACAGGGGTGACTTCTAACTCTCAGCTTTTTTTTTATTTATGTGTGTGTTGTGGCGTGTGTCCGTCCTTCTAAGGAATGTGTTGGTCAGACCACAGTCGAGGACGCTGGCTTCCCGTCGAGGTCACTCCTGCCTCACAACCCTCTACCTCACCACCTTACTTCACTCCCTACCCATCCTTCATACTAACCTGCCTATCCATATTATGTTTCTCTCTCTCTGTTGTGGTCTGTGATTCTATGTAACTCTCTCTCTCTCTCAATGTCTGTGTGTGTTTTCGCGCAGGCATGGCCCTACCTACCAACATGTCCCCATTCCCTTACGTGTCCCCCCCATGCACACTTGTTGTTCCTTACCGTTGTCTGCCTCACGGCTTTCTTGTCCTTGAGAAGTGTGTTGTGTCTTGTTGAAGGGTGTGTCTTGTCGAGGGGTGTGTCCCGGTGTGGTGTTATGTATATCGTACTTACCCCTTCATCATAACAACCAATAACAACACCATGGATGCTCTTACCCCATTGTGTGTTCCCTCGTTATTCACGTATATAATTTTATTCACTTCATTGCCTTTTTTAGTTTTCCTGAATGCATACAGACAGACTCTTCATTATCATCATCTCATCTATTTACATTTTCTTTCATCACGATCTTTTCTATTTTCACGACTCTCCCTCTTGTGTCATTCTTCCTCTTCGTGTCTTCCGCCTCGTGTACTACTTTGGTTTACTTGTCCTCATTAATTGTATGCACCCACCCTCTCTCTCTCTTGTTGTCAACGTGCTCAACATTGTGATGCAACTCTCCCTAACCTACCCCTCTTGCACTCCTCAACCCTCTCTCCCTCCCTTTTTCTTCTCACTCTCACTACTCCCTCTTTCCCTTTCCCTACTGCTTATCATATCTCGCTGTATCTCACTCCCCTACTCCTCTCTCCCTCTCCTCACTCCTCCAGTTCTTTCTCCCTCTCGATTTCCCCATCTCACTCCCCCACTCCTTTCTCCCTCTGGCTTTTCACCTCAGGTACGCTTTCCTTCCCACGCTCCCACCAACTCTATCATTCAGTTTCTCTACTACTTGCCGCTTTCCCTCCGTCAATACTCCTCTCTTCTCTCCCTCTCTTCTCTCCCTCTCTTCTCTCCCTCTCTTCTCTCCCTCTCTTATTTATAAATCAGAGGAAGAAAGGGAGAGAAGCAGGTTAGTAGGCAAGATATAGTGGGTGAAAGTGAAGATGATCATAGGGTATATTTCTGATTCAGTAGGCAAGATATAATGGGTGAAAGTGAAGATTATAATAGGGTATATATTCAGTGCAGTAAATGTATGGTATATAGTTTGATTAATATTTATATCAGGCCAGCTTTCCTCTCTATGCAACATTTTAAACACCGGAATGTATGATTAACACATGTCCAATTCTAAGGTCATATTGCTTCAAAAGTAATAGGTACATTTTTACCAAGTTAAAAAAAAAAAATGGCATCATGGAGGGAGTTGGTGAAGGTGTTGGTGGCGGTGTTCGTGTTGGTGGCGGTACACAGGAAGACACTGTAATCGATGACACACATGCACTGAGACGGTGAAGTATTGATGGATGGCGGGGCAGGGAAGGGGAAGGAAGGATTTGCAGGTACGGTTTGCCAGCCAGTATTATTAAGGTACCGGGCAAATATGGAAAAGGAAGGTAATAATAGCAATGTATTGGAAATTGTGGGGAATGAAAAACACGAAAATATCTTCCTTCACATTTACCAAAATCTCATAAACTTATTTCACCTCCTCTCAATTAATTAGTCAGTTCTGCTTGTGCGTGTGGGTGTGTGCTTGAGAGAGAGAGAGAGAGAGAGAGAGAGAGAGAGAGAGAGAGAGAGAGAGAGAGAGAGAGAGAGAGAGAGAGAGAGAGAGAGAGAGAGAGAGAGAGAGAGACTTGTAGCTTACCATGAACACATCTACCGGGAACGTCAAGGACAATAATGGTGAGTGACTCCTTCATTACGTGTTGTCAAACCAACTCGACAAAGGTAACTGAGAGCCGGAGTGTATTATTGTCCCACGGTTTATCATGATGCTGTACAGTCGCTGTCTAAAGTAACTCCTTGTAACTGTCACCTTTGAACTCGGAAAATGTTGTCGTTTTGTGGTGAATAAGAACAACAACAACTTTGAGACTGAAAACCTTAGGGAAACAAACTGAGACAATTACGTGGTTGTAGGGAAGGGAATTAAGGGAAGGGAAGGGATGACATGAGGTGAGGTTTGTCCTTCATATTATGGGGATTCTCTCTCTCCTTGAAGGCCACACCACTATATATATATTGATTCCTCCATACTTGGCTATAAAACAGATCCCATTATTCGTTAACTAAGGAACTCTTGTATAATTCCTCCCTGACAGAGTTTAGAGGGTTCATCAGCCCACAAATTATTACTTCAACCACTACAACATTTTACTCCTTTTAACCTTTACTGTCCCTTACAGGCTTACACGGTACTTCCCCGATTCCCCAACTCCCTTCTTTATTGCCTTTATAATGTGTGTGTGTGTGTGTGTGTGTGTGTGTGTGTGTGTGTGTGTGTGTGTGTGTGTGTGAAGGTCGTTGTCTCGGTTAGTAACATTTTACACCTGTGATGATGACCTTATCCTGACCAGTTTCACGTCCTTGACTGTGTGTGTGTGTGTGAGAGAGAGAGAGAGAGAGAGAGAGAGAGAGAGAGAGAGAGAGAGAGAGAGAGAGAGAGAGAGACTGCTAAGCCACTCCAATTACTGTATATGTGTCATCTGGTGTGAGTCCCATACTAATTTTGTATATATATATATATGTGTCAGAATTATTTGCCTTCCAACAAAAAATTCTCCTAACACTTCTTGAGAAAATTGCAAGAGTCGTGACGAGATAATCTAAGGGTGAAGTAAATGTTGTACAGGATGAACTTAGACGCTCACAGATGTACAGAAACTAAATGAACATGTGGTTTTATATAAGAATAATGAGGTGTTGCATAACTTACTTATACTCTGGTGAAGACGAAAATAGAAAAGCCGGTGTGTTGTGATGCAGACGGTATGTGGCGAGGAGGATGAAGGCAATTACAGAGTTACACACACACACACACACACACACACACACACACACACACACACACACACACACACACACACACACACACATACATACATACATACATACACACATACACACACACACACACACACACACACACACACACACACACACACACACACATGGAGGAAAGGAAGTAGTGGTAAAAATGCATAGAGAGAGAGAGAGAGAGAGAGAGAGAGAGAGAGAGAGAGAGAGAGAGAGAGAGAGAGAGAGAGAGAGAGAGAGAGAGAGACAGAGAGACAGAGATTACAGGGAAGGACAACGAAGGACACATTATATAAAAAAAGCCGAGGATAAACAATGATGATGAAGAGCAGGAACAACAACAATGGAGGGAGATATAAATGAGAGCTTAGAAGAGGAGGATGAGAGGGATGTATGCCAGAAGAAGGATTAGACAACAATAGGAGGGATGTAAACTGTGTAATATATAGGCAGGAAGAAAGTGAGCTGGGAGGGGAGAAAGGAGGGTGTGTGTGTGTGTATGTGTTTGTGTGTGTGTGTGTGGGAATATATTGAACTATATTACTCCTTATTATATGTATTTGTATGTGTGTTTATAATATGTGGAGATCATGTGTGCGTACGTGTGTGTGACTATAGATCGTGTTGTGTGCGTACGTGAATGTGTGTGTGTGAGGCAGACAGACAGACACAGTTATTGTAATCAGACACAAACAAACAAACAGACAGACACGCTTCCTACTGCATGCATGTGTGTGTGTGTGTGTGCGTGTGGATAATAGTTTTGTACCGCATCTGTCCTAGCCTGCATGTGTGCGTGCGTTTGTGTGCGAGTAATAATTGTAAGTGCATGCGTGTGTGCGTGCGTGTGTGTATCCACTTGCCTGTGCGTATGTGCGTCCGTGTGAAGAGCATTAAGTTTCTCGTGAGTGTATAAGTGGTATGAGGCTATGAACTTTTAAGAAGGGTGGGAACTGTGCCGGTGTGTTGGGTCTGAGTGTCATCCATCCATCTCTGTTGTCATGTATGTGTTCCTTGGGCTTCCTACTACCTCATCTCTATCTCTACTACCTCATCCTCTCCACCTCTACTACCTCATCTCATATACGTACAGTTAAAGGGAGAGGTTTTGTGTTGGTAATTCTGGAGTAACTGAATCCTACAAACTATTCCAAGCAACATGTAGAACACCATTATTTTTGCTCTTCTGGTCCGGTTTCCTGGCATACGTGTACGTACTTTGGAGGAATAGAGGAACTCCAGTGTAACAAAAGCGAATTACCCCCTTAATTAAGATATTATTATTATTATTATTATTATTATTTATTATTATTATTATTATTATTATTATTATTATTATACCTGCAGTTTATGTTTATATTTAACACCATTATACCCCTCGCCACCATATGGAAAAAAAAATACAATAATAATCTTTTTTTTCTTTTTTTTCAAGTGTATAGAGTGGCTGAGGCAGTGTTTATCTTTCATCTGTTCTAAACTGTATATCTGTATTTGTTGTTGTAAAGGGAAGAGTATACGTTTGGTACATTGGAGTGTCTTGATTCCTCCAAAACATACCAGGGAACAGGGCTAAGTTAACGTGAATAATGATGGCCTGATATTTGGAAGAGTTTGGAGATCTTGGTTACTCCACACGAGATGGGTATACTGCATGTTTGTATGTGTTTGTGTTTTCAGCCAACCCATAAAGACAGTGTGTGAATGTAACCTATAAGCGAGTTGACTTTGGTTACGTAATAGTGACAGTGTTGGTACAAAGGATGTTTACAGTTGGATGGATGTATACTCCTGCAACACTTTTTTTTCAACAGCCTCAAAAGGTTGTCCTAAAATATAATAAGTAGCTGTCGGTGTTTGAAAATGTTGTTTGTAAGATCAATTCCAATATCTCTGTTCTATTCATTTTTCTCGTGACTGTACACTCGCAATCGAAAATGTGTATCCTCCATGGTCTCGTAGAAGTTTCGAATCATTTGAATCATTTGACATAGTAGTGAACCAATGACAACGCTTATCTTGTTTCATGTTTGCTTGAGCTCGCTTGATATACTCGATCAGGCAATTCGAAACAAGTGTGGATAAATATTGGGGAATTTACATGTGTTTGACGTACGAATGTGATATTTTCCTTACCTCTATTTATATGTGCAGTTTGGAACAGCTTTATGAGACCGAGGCAAATTAGGTAAACCTGTGGCAGATTCTATATAATTATTAGGGAAGTTGGGATGCTTAAGATAATTTACGTGAATAGTAATTATAACGTTGGCAAATTTGGAACAGCTGTGAACTCCAAACTATTCTAAGCTACAGACAGGATGTACCTTTATGTATGTATTGGCTTAGTCTGGTCATTTTTCATGGTATATTTGGGAAGAATGGAGAAACCAGTATAACCCCAATTAAGAGAGAGACCCTGTGATGTAGTCAGAACATTGTATATAAAGGAGTCCTTCAAATATTACCCCGAAACACCACTTGTATGAAAGGAGCTTGTTTTGTGGTATGGTCAGGAGGAATCAGAAGCCTCCAATTTTCATACACAATCACAGGGTCCTTAAACAGCAGTCTATTTTTCTTTTTATTATTTTTTGTTTAATTTTTTTATGTCTTGCAAGCAGCTACTCACTCGCCCGTTGCACAATATTACAAGAAAAACACACAAAAAAACACTGCCTGATGCCTGAAAACAATGCCATGTCAGATATCTGTTGAATCACCTCATTGTGTATCCAAACTTGCTTCACTTTTTACTCTGCAGTCACGGGTAAAAGTAACTCGTGTCTCGTGTGATGCTGAACTGTGAAATTATTAAGTGTAGTGTGAATGACTCGTTCGTTGTTCGCCTGTTTAGTTTGTTGTCATGGTTTCTTGAAGGCATTTTTGTCTCTGCCATCCCTTATAATTCTCAAGAGCTCAAAAAGGTGAGGATATTAAATGTTACCGTAAATGACATAACATACAGAATAAAATAATGATGATGTGGGTAGTTACAATTCTATTATGGTTTGGTATTCTTCGTTTTGTGTTTGTTTTGGTATGCTTGTGGGGCTGTGTGCTCGTGTGCGACTGACTATCCTTGTACTAATATACAGTATATTGTTTATATGTGCAATGATTCTCTCTCTCTCTCCACACGAGAAACAGACAAACAAACATATACGATAAACACAAATACACGATAAACACACACACACACACACACACACACACACACACACACATACACATACACACACACACACACACCGTTTTGATTGATTAGTGCCACGTGTCAGTACCAGGCGTCGAGAGGAAATCTGAATTGGTTGGTTATAAAATCACTCCCTTTTTTTTATCTCTCTTTCTCTCTCTGCCTTCCCTCCCTCCCTCTTTCTTATGTAACCTTAGCTCCCTGCCCCCACCCCTCCCCCCTCCCTCCCCCCACTTCCTTGTCCCCTTACATGGCTCTCCTCGCTAGTGAAGAAGTGGTGAGGGGACTAGGGGTGAGGTGAGAGGATAGGGGAAGGAAGGAAGGAAGGAAGGGTTGGACACCACGGTATTATTGCCTTGGGTCTTTACTCCCATATATCTCTTCTCTTAGACGTGTGTTCCTTGTCTAGATCGATGGGGGCTGGTTGTTGGATACCGTGTTGGAGAGAGAGAGACAGAGACAGACAGACAGACAGACAGACAGAAAGAAAAAGAGTGTATGTCTGTCTGTGTGTTTGTGTGTGTGTGTGTGTGTGTAAGACCTGTTTG
>JAWZYT010003903.1:0-2500 GCA_034508575.1 Petrolisthes manimaculis | reverse complement strand
CTCATGTCTGCCTCGCCTGCCTGTCTATCACGTCACATCATTTCACCTGCCCGTCATCTCACATCATCCTTCTCCCCCTTTGCCTCACCTCTCTTTGAATACATCTTGTTAATTTTGGTCTTTTAATCTCGCTTCCTCATGCAGGTTTAATTCACAGGCATTCACTCTTCACGCCTCCTCATCAGTTGAAAATATCTTCTTTCATCCCTCCCACTCTTCCATTCACCCTTTCTCTCCCTCCACTCACTCTTCCCAACCATCCTTTATTTCCCTCCTCCCACTCTTTCCAACCATCCTTTCTCTCCCTCCACCCACTGTTTTCAAACATCCTTTCTCTCAGTCCTCCATCTCTTCCCAATCACTTCCACCTTTTCTCCCTCAACTCACACTTCCCATCCATTCTCATTTTTCACCGTCGATATGTGTATACATCTTCTGTACTCGTTTATATCCCAAATTCAGGCTCAAAACACTCGAACATACGATATTTTAGAGTCCCCTTCTTTACCTTCCCCTCCCATTTTCCTTCCTCGCATCATTTTACTCCCACTCACTCCCATTTCCTTTTCTCTCTCTTATCCTCTTACTCCCACTCCCTCTCCTTTCCCCTCCTATCTCACATCCTCTTACTCCCACTCCCTCTCCTTTCCTTTCCCCACCAACATCCTCTTAACACCCACTCCTTACCCCCTTCCCCCCCACCTGACCACCCATTCATCCACACAATGGCCAACAAACCTCACACTGGGATTTAATTACCTTATGTAATGTATGTTGTGGTGGTGGTGGAGCTAGGTAGTGGTTTGGGTTTAGGTAGTGGTGGTAGTGATGTTGGTAGTGGTGGTGGAGGTAGTGGTTTGGGTTTAGGTAGTGGGGGTAGTGATGTTGGTAGTGGTGGTGGAGGTAGTGGTTTGGGTTTAGGTAGTGGTGGTAGTGATGTTGGTAGTGGTGGTGGAGGTAGTGGTTTGGGTTTAGATGGTAGTGGTGATGTTGGTAGTGGTGGTGGAGGTAGTGGTTTGGGTTTAGATGGTAGTGGTGATGTGGTTGTGGTTGTAGACCTTCACAAAAGAATTATTGTATCTTGCATATAAATAATCTAGAGTTGAACATCGAAGATTTCTGAAAACAATAATTAGACAGCCATTTGTTAAGAGTAAAGATAGCATAGAGGATGTAAGTACAGTACCATACGAGTAAATGGGACGCAATCCAACTAGACAGACAGACAGACAGACAGGAGGGGGAGGGGTGAAGGAAGGAGGGGCCATTGAAGGAGACCGACACACAGCTAGACAAAAGGACCATTAGGGAGTTGGGGAAGGAGGAGGCAGAAGAGGAGGTGCCAGAACAAGAGGAGGGGAGGGGTAAGTAGATAGAGAGAGGAGAGTGAGAGAGAAATGTGAAGTAGGAAACGAAATGAGCTGATAATTATGAGAGACAGAGAAAAAGAGAGAGTGAGAGAGAGAGAGAGAGATACTACATAAATAAAGCACTATAGAAAGGCAGTGTGACTCATTTCTTAAGAACATTGAGGAATATGAAAATGGGAAAGAGGAGATCAACTTGGGGAATTATTTTGAAAGATTTAAAGGGACAAGGGAGTTTAGTGAATTATGAAGCAGGACAAATAAGTAGAGAAAGGGGACAGAAGAATCTTTTAAGGAATTATGAATCAGGAGAGAAAAATATGAAAATGGGGAAGAAGGGACAGAAAAGTTTGGTGAATTATTGATCAATGGATTTGGAGGGGAACACACACTGGAAGGAACATTATTGACGAGAGGAATAAGAGAAGGAAGGAAGAGGAAGAGAAGGGAGAGAGGAAGGGAAGGGAGGGAGGGAGTTAAGGGAGAGAGGAAGGGAAGGGAGGGAGGAAGGGAAGGGAGGGAGGGAGTTAAGGGACAGAGGAAGAGAAGGGAGGGAGAAAGAGAAGGGAAGGGAGGAAGAGAAGGGAAGGGAGGAAGAGAAAGGAATTCTTACACATGTTATATGGAAGATATGTATTTTTTTAGAAGTACTGCCATATATATATCAAGTACCGGTATATATATAACTTGTATTATGAAAACCATAAACCAAATAATAATGTTGTATTGTAGTTATGTATGTAGTCTTACATTTGACATATGATGTAAATAAAGCCTTGAAAACAACAGCATGTGTACGAATACTTAATTGTATCTAATTGTACGTAGGTTATATATCCATCCATTCATTACATCTATTAACACCGCGTCTTCATTCATTCTTATACATCGTTCCCATTCATAAACTATTAACACCGCGTCTTCATTCATTCTTATACATAGTCCCCATTCATTCATACACTTATCATGCCACTACTTATTAACACCGCGTCTCCATTCACTCTTATACATAATCCCCATTCATTCATACACTTATCATGTCACCACTTAGACTGCCTACACTCTATCAGTAAATCTATCTCTATACTTTTCCTCTTCACTTGTCAGAGCCACATTCCTGAAGAGACTTGTGG
>JAWZYT010003902.1:0-5000 GCA_034508575.1 Petrolisthes manimaculis | reverse complement strand
ACGGAAAGAAAATTGAATGTATTTGAATTTTAGGAGTAACTAGTTTACTCCAAAGTTCTCGAGACAACAGGATTACTAATGAATTCTAATGGTAACACTGTTTCCTTGGACCTACAGGATGAAACCATTTACTTCAATAATTAGACTCGTATCTCTATAGGAATAGCAGTGCTATCCTATTTAAGATAATTACTCTAGATTACTGTAATTTGGGGTAATTAAGGTAAAGTTTGGACAATCTAAGGTAATAGTTATCGATTCTTCCGTAATTACATGGGTATTCGTAAAAGAAAAATGCATTGCTATAAATAACTATTATAATTACATAAAATTATCGTGTGTCAAGGGTTAAAAATATATGAAAATGATGAGGTAGTTGAGGATTTAAGGAAATTTGTCTCCATCTAAGGTAATGTTCAACCCAGTTTTTAAGGTAATACCATAAATACTTTTATGAGAATAGAATCAGTTTACAATTACCTCCGTGGGGTAAAGACGTGGTAGAAGTTGTTCATAATTATTTTATTGTCAAGTAAGTTTATATAAGTTTATAGTAATGTGTTTAATTAACTATGTGTCTGTGTATATGTACTGAAAAAAACATATAACGAAGTGAATTATTATTATTATTATTATTATTATTATTATTATTATTATTATTATTATCATTATTATTATTATTATTATTATTACTATCATTATTATTATCATTATTATTATTATCATTATCATTACTATCATTATTATTATTATTATTATTATTATTATTATTATTATTATTATTATTATTATTATTATCATTATTATCATTATTATTATTATTATTATCATTATTATTATTATTATTATTATTATTATCATAATTACTATCATTATTATTATCATTATTATTATTATCATCATTACTATCATTATTATTATCATTATTATTATTATCATTATTATTATTATTATTATCATTATTATTATTATTATTATTATTATCAGTATCATTATTATTATTATTATCATCATTATTATTATTATCATCATAAATATTATTATTATTATTATTATTATTATTATTATTATTATTATTATTATTATTATTATTATTATTATTATTATTATTATTATTAATTTTCTTTTCAACAGGTCAACTCAGCTAGTATTACTACTACTACTACAACTACCACCACTACTACTACTACTACTACTACTACTACAACTACTACAACTACCACCACTACTACTACTACTACTACTACTACTACAACTACCACCACTACTACTACTACTACTACTACTACTACAACTACCACACTACTACTACTACACTACTACTACTACTACAACTACTACAACTACCACCACTACTACTACTACTACTACTACTACTACAACTACCACCACTACTACTACTATACTATTACTACTACTATTACTACTACTACTACTACCACCACTACTACTACTACCACTACTACTACTACCACTACTACTACTACTACTACTACTACTACTACTACCACTACTACTACAACTACTACTACAACTACTACTACTACCACTACTACTACCACTACTACTACTACTAATAATAATAATAATAATCCACTACTACTACTACTACCACTACCACTACCTACTACTACTACTTCTACTACCACTACTACTACTACTACTACTACTACCACTACTACTACTACTACTACTACTACTACTACTACTACTACTACAACTACTACTACTACCACTACTACTACAACTACTACCACTACTACTACTACTAATAATAATAATAATAATACCACTACCACTACTACTACCACTAATACCACTACTACTACTACTAGTATTACTACTACTACTACTACTAATACCACTACTACTACTACTACCACTCCTCTCCCCCCTTCCCCCCTCCCCTCCCCTCCCCTCCCCCCCATCCCCCTCCCCCTCCCCCCCTCCTCCAACGGTCATTCTCACACATACATACATACATACATACATACATACACTCTCTCTCATACACACATACATACATTCATACACACTCATACATGCACACATTCTCTTTCTCTCACACGCATGTGTATGTGTGAGAGAGAGAGTGTGTGTGTATTTATTTTTTATCTTTATCTATCTATCTTTATCTATCTATCTCTATCTATCTATCTTTATCTCTATCTATCTATCTTTATCTATCTATCTTTATCTGTCTATCTTTATCTATCTATCTTTATCTATCTATCTTTATCTATCTATCTTTATCTGTCTATCTTTATCAGTCTATCTTTATCTATTTATCTTTATCTATTTATCTTTATCTGTCTATCTTTATCTATCTATCTTTATCTGTCTATCTTTATCTATTTATCTTTATCTGTCTATCTTTATCTATCTAGCTTTATCTGTCTATCTTTAACTATCTATCTTTATCTATCTATCTTTATCTGTCTATCTTTATCTATATCTTTATCTATCTATCTTTATCTTTCTATCTTTATCTATCTATCTTTATCTATCTATCTTTATCTATCTATCTTTATCTGTCTATCTTTATCAGTCTATCTTTATCTATCTATCTTTATCTGTCTATCTTTATCTATCTATCTTTATTTGTCTATCTTTATCTATCTATCTGTATCTGTCTATCTTTATCTATCTATCTATCTTTATCTGTCTATCTTTATCTATCTATCTTTATCTATCTTTATTTTTCTATCTTTATCTTTATCTATCTATCTTTATCTATCTATCTCTATCTATTTTTATCTTTATCTATCTATCTTTATCCATCTATCTTTATCTATATCCATCTATCTTATCTATCTATCTCTATCTATCTTTATCTTTACCTATCTATCTTTGTCTATCTATCTTTATTTATCTATCTATCTTTATTATATCTATCTATCTTTATCTTTATCTATCTATCTTTATCTATCTTTGTCTTTATCTATTTATATTTATCTATCTATATTTATCTTTATCTATTTATCTTTATATATCTATCTTTATTTTTATCTATGTATCTTTATCTTTATTTTTCTATCTTTATCTATCTATCTTTGTCTTTACCTATCTATCGTTATCTCTATCTATCTATCTTTATCTCTATCTATCTATCTTTATCTATCTATCTATCGTTATCTCTATCTATCTTTATCTTTATTGTCAAAGATAGGGAGAGAGAGATAGAGATAAATATATATAGATATATATATATATATATATATATATAGAGAGAGAGAGAGAGAGAGGAGGGGAGAGAGGAGAGAGAGAGAGAGAGAGAGAGAGAGAGAGAATGTGTGTGCGTATGTGTGTGTGAGTAGGAAAGTGATGTATCTCTCTCTCTCTCTCTCTCTCTCTCTCTCTCTCTCTCTCTCTCACAAACAACGCACATACGCACACATACATATGTACACATACACACATACACACACATACATACACATACACATACACACACAAACACACACATACACACACAGACACCGTACACACACACACACACAGACACCGTACACACATACACACACAGACTCCGTACACACACAGCCACCACCACCGTACACACACACACTCACACACACCGTACACACACACACACACACCGTACACACACACACCGTACACACACAGCCACCAGCACCGAAACATACACACATTCCTCCCACCAATCTCTTACTTCACTCACTGTCTACGTATAAACTACAATTCCTAGAAACTTATACTTAGTTTCATTCAAGCAACAACTCTTCCTCTTTCCAATGAGACTATCCACAGCTGTCTAGGTCTATTCGTTACAAAGATATCACCTCAGGAATACACATATGTCATTTATTTTTTGCAACACTCCACCATCTCAACCCCACACCGCTCACTCACGCTCGCTCGGGCCAAAAATAAATTACATATGTGTATTCCTGAGGTGATATCTTTGTAACGAATAGACCTAGACAGCTGTGGATAGTCTCATTGAAACAGGAAGAGTTGTTGCTTAGAATGAACTACGTATAAGTTTTTAGGCATTGTAGTTTACACGTAAGTAGTGAGTGAAGTAGAGAGACCGACAGAGAGAAATGTGCGTGTACACGTATGTAAGAGAGAGGGATGAAAGTTACATATGTGTATTTCCTGAGGTGATATCTATGTAACCATTAGTCCTAGACAGCTGTGGATAGTCTCATGGAAAGAGGAAGAGTTGTTGCTTAGAATGAAACTAAGTATGAAGTTTCTAGGAATTGTAGTTTACACGTAAGTAGTGAGTGAAGTAAAGAGATTGGTGGGAGGAATGTGTGTATGTGTGTGTATGTACGGTGCGAGTGTGTGTGTGTGTGTGTCGATGTGGTGCAGACAAGCCACACCCCACTGGCGCCTCTCCTCCCTCCCTCCCTCCCTGGGAATATAAAGTGGGTGTGGGTGTGTGGGTGTGAATTATTATTATTATTATTATTATTTAAGAGAAAGAGGGATAGATGGATGATTAAAGATGGATGACAAGATGAATGGGTGTTAAAATGGGATGGTGGAGGTAGGTAGAGGATGGGTTGGTAGAAGGGAGGGGAGGGGGATGGGGTGGTGAGTACGGATGTACCGGGGTACAGGAGGAAGAGGAGGGAGGGAGGAGAGGAGGAAGAGGAGGGAGGGAGGAGAGGAGGAAGAGGAGGGAGGGAGGGAGGGAGGAGAGGAGGAAGAGGAGGGAGGGAGGAGGGAGGAGAGAAGAGGAAGAGGAGGGAGGGAGGGAGGAGAGGAAGAGGGAGGGAGGGGAGGGAGGAGAGGAGGAGGGAGGGAGGGGAGGGAGGAGAGGCGCCAGTGGGGTGTGGCTTGTCTCTCTCTTCTCACACACACATACACACACACATTCTCTCTCTCTCTCTTTCTCTCTCTCTCTCTTTCTCTCTCACACACACATTCTCTCTCCTCTCTCTCTCACACATTCACACACACACATTCTCTCTCTCTCTCTCTCTCTCTTTCTCACACACACACACACACACAATTCTCTCTCTCTC
>JAWZYT010003901.1:145000-342500 GCA_034508575.1 Petrolisthes manimaculis | reverse complement strand
CGCGGAAACCCGGAATGCGCGCGCAGAAGTCCTTGAGCTGCCTGAACGTTAGCTTCATGACAGGCCAAAACGCGTATGTGTGTCCGTCGGGTCCGGTAATCGCTCCGAACTCGCTCTTCAGTCCGGCTGAAATAAAGATATTATTATTATTATTATTATTATTATTATTATTATTATTATTATTAGTATTAGTATTAGTATTAGTATTAGTAATAGTATTAGTAGTATTAGTATTAGTAGTATTAGTATTAGTATAAGTATTAGTAGTATTAGTAGTATTGGTAGTATTAGTATTAGTAGTATTAGCAGTATTAGTATTAGTATTAGTATTAGTATTAGTATTATTAGTATTAGTATTAGTATTATTAGTATTAGTATTATTAGTATTATTAGTATTATTAGTATTAGTATTATTAGTATTAGTATTATTAGTATTAGTATTATTAGTATTAGTATTATTATTAGTATATTTAGTATTATTAGTATTAGTATTATTAGTATTAGTATTATTAGTATTAGTATTATTAGTATTAGTAGTATTATTAGTAGTATTATTAGTATTAGTATTATTAGAATTAGTATTATTAGTATTATTATTATTATTATTATTATTATTATTATTATTATTATTATTATTATTATTATTATTATTATTATTATTATTATTATTATTATTATTATTATTATTATTATTATTATATGTATGTGTATATACAGGGTGTCCGGAATTTTGTGCCCGAAAATTTGGCAAATGCATGCTTTATTAATTCTGAACAGAAAATACTCTATTGATGATATATATTTTTTTTAGTTTAATGGTAATTGAGACATTTAATTATGGGGCGTGGGAGTAGGGGACAGGCTTGTCTCCCTACTCCTGCAACCCTCAAAACAAAAACCCCCAAGCCTGTCCCCCTATTCCCACACACCCTTAAATGTGTGACATTTGAACTGGGGGGGGGGGGTTGCATTAATAGGGGAACAAGCTTGGGGGGTTAGGGGGTTGTAGGAATAGAGGGACAGGCTTTCTACCCACCCCAAGCCTGTCCCCATATCCCCCCACCCCCCAAGCCTGTCCCCTACTCTCACACCCCCTTATTTAAATCACATCAATAAGATCACATCAATAGAGTATTTTCTTTTCACAATTAATAAAGCAGGCATTTGCCAAATTTTCGGGGGAAAAATTCCGGACACCCTGTATATATATACAAGGTGTCCGGAATTTATTGCCCGAAAATTTGTCCAATGCCTGCTTTATTAATTCTGAAAAGAAAATACTCTATTGATGTGATCTTTTTTTTTTAGTTTAGCGGTAATTGAGACATTTAAATGTATGACAGAACGGTATGTAATGTACATAGAGGCAGCCCCGCCCCGTAGAGTTGCCAAGTCGCAATAAACCTACATTTTATTTGAGAATATCGTGTAAAATTTGAAATAAAATGTAGGTTTATTGCGACTTGGCAACTCTACGGGGCGGCGCTGCCTCTGTGTACATTACATAACGTTATGTCATACATTTAAATGTCTCAATTACCGCTAAACTAGAGAAAAAAAAGATCACACCACATCTCCATGTACTGTTAAGTTCAATTCGTGTGGCCCCAATTTAGTTGATACATATATACACCATCTATCCATCTCTGTATACTTATCTCTGTATATATATGTACACTCACACATCTTATAGCCATACACTGCGTCCTCGTGTACAGTTAAGTTCAATTCGTGTGGCCCCCAATTCAGTTAATCGACATTTACGATCAGTTTTCAGAAAAGTCCAACTTGAACATTTTAATCCCAGCGCAAAGCACATATTCTTGCATCGGCCTGTGTGTGTTTGTGTGTGTGTGTGTGTGTGTGTGTGTATGTGTGTGAGAGGGAGATAGAGAGAGGGTGTGTGTATGTGTGAGAGAGAGAGACGGGGTGGGGGAGGGGTTGAGAGGGGAGAGTGTGTGTGTGTGAGTGTGTGTGAGGGAAAGGGGGTGGGAGGTAAAGTGCGTGTGTGTGTGAGGGAGAGAGAGAAGGGGAGGGGGGAGGGGTTGAGAGGGGAGAGAGTGTGTGGGTGTGGGTGTGAAGGGTGGAGGGGGTAAGTGAGTGGTTGAAAGAGAGAGAGAGAGAGAGAGAGTGTGTGTGTGTGTGTGTGTTGTTGTGTGTGTGTGAGGGAAGAGAGAGGGGTTGAGGGGGGGGAGTATGTGTGTGTGTGAGAGAGGGAGAGGGGGATGGGTTGAGAGAGGGAGGGTGTGTGTGTGTGAGAGAGAGAAGGGGGATTGAGGGGGGTTGAGTGTGTGTGTGTGTGAGGGAGAGAGTGAGAGGGAGAGAGGGTGGGAGGTTTGGTGTGTGAGGGAGAGGGGGGTGGGGGAGGGGTTGAGGGAAGGGGGAAAAAGAAAAGAGAAGGAGAGTGTGTGTGTGTGTGAGAAGGGGGAGGGGGTGGGGTGGGGGGGTTGAGAGAGAGGGTGTGTGTGTGTGTGAGAAGGGGGAGGGGGTGTGGGAGGGATTGAGGGGGGGGGGGAGTGTGTGGGTGTGTGTGTGTGTGAGGGAGAGAGAGAGGGGGTCGGGGAGGGGTTCAGATGGAGGGGGGGAGAATATGTGTGTATGTGAGAGAGAAAAAAAATTGATTATTATTATTGTATGAGAATATATATATATATATATATATATATATATATATATATATATATATATATATATATATATATATATATATATATATATATATATATATATATTAAACACACAAATAAATTATATATATATACACACATACACACACAAATACATACACACACATACATACACACATACACCCTCTCTATATATCTCACACACACATACACACACACCACACACACACACACACTTACAAGTAGTTTTTCTCTCACACACTCATACCCCCTCTCCACCCCTCTCCCTCTCCCTCCCTCTCTCTCTCTCTCTCACACACACACACACACACCCCTCTCTCTCTCTCTCTCTCACACACACACACACACTTACAAGTAGAGTCCGCCTCATATTCAACCAAGGGTGGCAGTATGGTATGGTACGGTACGAAATTACGGTACGGTATGCTATTTTTTAATCTAAAAGTACGGTACGAAATTACGGTACGATAATTTTTGTTAAGTACGGTACGGTACGAAATTACGTTATTTTGGGGGGGCCTTTTCCGTACTCTTTCCGTACCCTTTCCGTACCTTATTAAAAATTCGAATATACATTCCACTGTCCTCTGTCAAGAATAACCTAATATCCAGATGTAAAAGCAACTAATTAATTTTCTTGACGAACGTTCTACTTTAAGGGGCCTACCCACGAAAACGGCCTGGCAAAACAATATCATTACTAACACCTATTTGTTTTTGTTGAAACTACATATAATATTACTTAACCCTTAACGTCCGGACCGCGGTCATAGACGGCCCCAGGAAGCGGCCGGGTCGTGTCTTACACCCCTGTCATGTGGTAACCGGGCGGGATGAAGCACCGCTATTGCCAATGTCGGCATTTGCGAGCCCAATTTGGCATATTTTTTTTACTTGGCTATACTTCACCACCATCCCTACAAATCACCATCGTCAGTCAGTGAGTTACTGACTGTAAACATGGATGGATGTGAATTAGATTTCTCGTGCGTGTCCGATTCTGTGGTGCACCATGCTTATTTACAACACTGACTGTCACCCGCGCGGGCCACGTTCAGTTGTCGTCAGAGCCACTCCACCTAAGCGAACGCAGCCGCGCTCACACGAAAAAAGTACCCTTCATTCCTCACTTAATTTCTCGGCAACGGAGAGTTGTAGAGAGCTGAGGTTGGTTTTATTGGAAAGAGGAAGAGTAGATGGTGCTAACAAGACCAAATTTAAGTTGTTCAGTATCGTAGTTTACACGTACAGAGTAAGTGGAATAGAGCGATTTTGGAAAAATCAGCCAAAAGCGCCCGGCCAGGCAGTAGGGAAAGTAAGATTAGCCCCGGACTGACAAAATGGCTATCCATAGTTATCCCGTCGCGGAGGGGTTAAGGGGTCTACTCACGAAAAATTCAATATTATCAGCCATTTGGGCTATTTTTGCTATAGCCATCCTTGTAAACCCTGATGTGTCTCCAGTACTTATACAAAGTTTCAGCACATTTTGCGAATTCTTTATCTATTTAAATGGACATTTTTGTGAAGTGGGTGTTTAACCCCTGCAGTCCGGGAAGGGTAGACCCTGCCTCCACATTTCTACCCTGCCGCTAGCGTCAGAATTCCTCGATTTGCCCTATATTCACAACACTCACACTCTTAACTTATATAGTGTACTGACTTCAAAATTGTTCCATCCTTACCTTCAACTCTTCCTCTTTCCAATGGTACCATCGGGAGGGCTGTACGATGAATAGTTATGGAGATAGGGCGAGTTGAAGTGAACCATGTTTGTGCGCGAGACAGCGGTGTGTCTGTGTGTATGCGTGAGTGCAGTGTGACTACGGCATGGCGAGTTCAGTTTCCCGCCCAAGTCCATTGTCAACTCACTCGTATTACTCTACTATTATGTATCGTATGTCATGATTTCAACACTAAAAATAGTATGAACACTTGTAGGAATATATCATCGTGTAACTGTCACTTAGAAAATGATAAACAAACCGACTTGTACCGTAGGAAAACACGTATATTTACTATCAATTGTGCCTGTATGGGTGTGTTTTGTGGTGTTATTTTCTTATTACTACCCCATTATATATCGTGTGTCATGATCTATACACTAAATAATAATTTGTAACCTTGTAGGAATATCATGGTGTCACTCACGTACATATATTCACTACGGTATTGTCTTACGATCATTAGAGCACAAATTCGGACAAGGGCAATTACTTAAAAATCGCCCCAGCCATCGTGGGGTCCCAGAATCGACTGAGTGGGTAGCGGATCGATATTGTGAGTGTATTTTCTCGCCCAACGACAAGAAAAACTAGCCGTACAGGGCGCGAAATAGCGCTAAATCGCTTGTGACGGTAGGTGCAGTTTGCCCGGTTCCTTACGTAAGACGGTCTAATCACGTCAACCGGCCTTTAGGGGTTAAAGGGACGACGCGCGATTTAAAAACCTCAGCGTCCGTGGCAACCAGAAGTCTCTACGTTTTTTCTGGATTTTATTATGATTTTTATTGAGCAGCGACATTTGGCATCTCTCTCAGCTCCTTCTAGCCGTTCATACTACTGGCAACGCTCGCAGTAGCTCACTAAATCAGTGGCATTTCAAATTTTACGAGTTGAAAGTGTTTCGTAGACAAAACCTGTGTTTTCCCTCTTGTGTTTTGCACCATTTTGCCTCTGTACCTTACCCTAATACCTCTGCAGCATAGGGAAGGTGTCAGGATAGAAAAGGAGGCAAGAGGAATCGGCTGCCAATGCTTGGTTAGCAAAATATCATACAAAATATAATACAGTTCAACAACCTCCACCACCATTACCACCTGTTGTTTGGGCCTCTCCACGGGTTTCCATGAAAGAAACAGTCAATTAATTAGTGATAAAAGTGTTAGTGAATCTGTGGAGGAGGTGGAATATGTACTTATATCGAAAAAGTTGATTACATACATAGTGAAACACGTTTGTAAGTGTGGAGGTAGGAATGTGGAGTACAGTATACGCGAGTGGATTCTTTTGAGTGGGTTTGACTCACGTCGCCTCAATTTTCTCAAAACGTAAGTTTTATACATTCTCCTCTTTATAATTTCGTCATTTCTTGTCCGATTTTCTTGATTGTTTTTAGTATTTTAATCAGGCATTGGACATACTAATGCTTTGTCATGCGATAACCATTATATTGAATTATATAACTTTTGTAAATGCATTTCTTTCGTACTCGTGAGTGATGTAATGAGGATGTCAGCGGGAAAAATATTAATAGAAAATTCATTTTTTGAGTAAACAAAATTCGGTAATGACCAATAAATAGAAAAATTATCTACCTATTAATTGCCACAAAGTGCACTTTCGTATATTTTTTCTCTTTTTTCTAAGGATGGACTTCACATCATAGGGTTTATATTTAAGGTTTAACTCTCTTTTAGCGTGTGTTTGTGTCATCTACTCGTCTGCTGCTCGTAGACTGTCGTTATCGTGTTCAGTTCGTGTTCAGTGACTCGGGACTCCTCTAATGAAATGCAAAGCTTATGTTGACGTCTGTTTAGTATTTCCTCTTAATGTGTTATTGGTAGATTTGTTTAGTTGATTCCAAGACAAATATGAAAAATGTGTACAGTATAGTCTATTATATAAGTTCATACTACTGCACCTGCTAACAGAAAAAAAAAATTGCAGTTCTAATTTACCCTTCAATTATCATGGTGTATGTATGCCGCCCTCATTGCCTTGTAATAATATCCTATACTGCAGCCTTCACCCTTGGTAACCTAGTGCAAGTCCCACAGTCACACACACACTTACTTTATTTATAGTAATATTAGTATATTTACAGTGATATTCACTAATAACGAAACAAAAGACACAATTAAGGGAACTTAATCGAGTCTGGGACAAGGAACTGTTTACAGAGGTAGTTCATATAATTGATTAATTTTAGAGATGTAATTTATGGCATTGGTACGATATTTGGTACGAAATTACGGTACGAAATCTTACTTTTTCGTACTAGTCCGGTACGGTTCTTTGGGTAAGGTACGAAATTATGTTACGATATTTTTAAGCGTGCGGAATTACGATATTTTTTTCGTACCGTACCGTACTGCCACCCTTGTATTCAACCATATCGTTAGTTTCTTTCTCTCTCTCTCACACACATACATACACCCTCCCTCCTCCCTCTCTCTCTCTCTCACACACACACACACACACACACACACACTCTCTCTCTCTCTCACACACACACATACACCCTTCTTCCCCCACCCTCTCTCTCACATACACACCCTACATACCCCCCTCTCTCTCTCTCACACACACACACACCCTCAATCGCCCACCCCTTTCTCTCTCTCACACACACACACACATACACACATACACACACTTACAAGTAGAGTCCGTCTCATATTCAAACCATATCGTCAATTTCAAACGTCTTTTCGGAGCGGACTACGTTACGGTGAGAACTTTCCGTTTCTGCGACCTCCTGCGCCGTTCCTCCGACCTCCAGTGCCGCGAGGAGGAGCACGAAGGTTGAGGCTACCACCGACCTCAGTCCTAGAACCGCCATCTTACTCCAGTGCGTGTGAAAGAGAGAGAAAGAGAGGGAGAAAGTGGGGTAGAGAGAGAGAGTAGCGAGGGAGGGATTGTGTGTGTGTATTTGTGACTGTGTGTGTGTGAGAGAGAGAGAGGGAGTGTGTGTGTGAAAGAGAGAGAGGAAGTGTGTGTGTGTGTGTGTGTGTGTGTGTGAGAGAGAGAGAGAGAGAGAGAGAGAGAGAGAGAGAGAGAGAGAGAGAGAGAGAGAGAGAGAGAGAGAGAGAGAGAGAGAGAGATAATGTGTGGGGATGTGATTATTATTATTATTATTAATATTATTATTATTATTATTATTATTATTATTTTATAATTTGTGAAATGTGTGTGTGTGAGAGAGACAGAGAGAGAGAGAAAGAGAGACAGAGGAAGGGGTGTATGTGTGTGTGAGAGAGAGAGAGAGAGTGTGTGTGTGTGAGTGAGAGAGAGCGATAGAGAGAGAAAGTGTGGGAATGTGATTATTATTATTATTATTATTATTATTATTATTATTATTATTATTATTATTATTTATTTACAAGTGCAAGAAATATACTTTCTGTATATGTGTGTGTCTATGTATGTAATGTGTGTGACCACAATACTACATACATACATACATTTCAACACACACATACATTTCAACACATACACACACGCGACATCCAAATGAATAAATAAACACACACACACACGGGTTCTTTAAATGTGCTAGAAAACGTCTTAGATCAATACACACATACACACAATATATATAATATATATATATATATATATATATATATATATATATATATATATATTATATATATATATATATATATATATATATATATATTATATATATATATATATATATATATATATATATATATATTAAATTAGATTAGATTAAGTTAAATTAGATTATAAACAAAAACAAAAGCAAAAACAATAACAATAGCTATAACTATAACTATATAACAATGACTATAACTATAACTATATAACAATAACAATGACTATAAATTATAGCAATGACTATACAATAACAATGACTATAACTATATAACAATAACAATGACTATAACTATATAACAATAACAATGACTATAATTATATAACAATGGCTATACAATAACAATGACTATAACAATAACAATGACTATAACAATAACAATGACTATAACAATAACAATGACTATAACAATAACAATGACTATAACAATAACAATGACTATAACAATGACTATATAGCTATATAACAAGACTATATAACTATGACTATATGACTATGACTATATGACTATGACTATAATAATAATAATAATAATAATAATAATAATAATAATAATAATAATAATAATAATAATAATAATAATAATAATAATAATAATAATAATAATAATAATAATAATAATAATAATGATAAAAAAAAAAAAATAATAATAATAATAATAACGATAATAATAATAATAATAATAATAATAATAATAACAATAATGATAATATTAATAATAACTTACTTGATTTAAGGACGAAATTTGTCTATGGTCCTTCTTGCTTGAGTGTGTGTATGTGAGTGACTGTGTGTGTGTGTGTGTGTGTGTGCTTGTGTGTTGGGGGGGGGGGGGGGGGGGGATGGGAGAGAGGTGTGAGAATGTGTGTGTGTGTGTTTGTTTGTACTCTCTCACTCTCTCTCTCTCTCATCTCGTCTCTCTCTCTCTCTCTCTCTCTCTCTCTCTCTCTCTCTCTCTCACCTCCTCTCTCTCTCTCTCTCTCTCTCTCCTCTCTCTCTCTCTCTCTCTCTCTCTCTCTCTCTCTCTATATATATATATATATATATATATATATATATATATATATATATATATATATATATATATATATGTGTGTGTGTGTGTACTCTCTCTCTCTCTTTGTATGTAGGTAGGGAGAGAGAGAGAGAGAGTGTTTGTGTGTTCTCTCTCTCTCTCTCTCTCTCTCTCTCTCTCTCTCTCTCTCTCTCTCTCTCTCTCTCTCTTTTGTAGGGTAGGGAGAGAGAGTGTGTGTGTTCTCTCTATATATATTTCTATTTCTCTCTCTCTCTCTCTCTCTCTCTCTCTCTCTCTCTCTCTCCTCTCTCTCTCTCTCTCTCTCTCTAAGTGTGTGTGTGTACTCTCTCTCTCTTTCTGTATAAGAAAAAGAGAGAGAAAGAAAACCATTGAAGTGTGAAAAAGTGTGAAAGAGATTTTATAAGTGTGAAAGATTGCTAAATTTAGACTAACTTTCACACACACACACACACACACACACATACACTTTCTCTTTCTCTCTTACACATACACATTCTCTCTCATACATACACATTCTCTCTCTCTCTTTCACATACACACTCATTCTCTCTCTCTCTCTCTCACATACACACATACATTCTCTCTCTCTCTCTCTCTCTCTCTCTCTCTCTCTCTCTCTCTCTCTCTCTCTCTCTCTCTCCTCTCTCTCTCTCTCTCTCTCATTCTCTTACACAGTGTATGACAGACATTTCAAAACTTCTCTCTCTGTTACGCTGATGTTAGTTAATGTCTCAGAAATTTCGTTATTCATTGGTACTGTGGTGGGAATATCATTAAGGTTTTCGGATGTAAATACTGAAGCAAAAATAGTTTGGACGGCATTACTCATTTGAACTTCGTCATCAGTGTATTCTCCGTTTTCGTATAGTTGTCGGATGTAACTATAAAATTCTTTTGGGTTTGTTATACTTTGATTTGCAATATGTAACTCTAAGGCCTTTTTGTTTTGTTTTATTAGTTTCTTAACTTTGTGTCGTAGATCTGTATACTTTACTCGTTCGTCATTATTATTTGAGAATTTAAACTCGAATCTAGATGCATGAACTGAACACCAAAAGGCCAGATTTTGGAAACTTCAGTAATTTATTCCAGACTTGTTGAACCATCCAGAAAAATTCTACGAATCCTTTAAGATGACTAGTGAAAACTTGAATAAGGTGGTGTACATGGCAGGATCTTCCATAAAGAAAAAGAACACTAATTACAGACGTGTTGTTGGAGTTGAAGAAATAACGACAATTTTTTTAAGGTAAGAAGTGTCTTATTGAAAATTCCAACAATGAGTATGTGTGTAGGGCAATAATGAATACAAGAAACATGGTAATAGTTCATTTATTCCTGTTGGTAAGTGAAAATGCAACTGATAAACAAGAAATTCACCACCGTGGACTCTCTGTGACTGACACAAAAATGGGTCTGGCGCCATCGGTGACTCGACGCGACACGACGAGACGTGACTCGACTCGACGCGACGCATCTGGTGTGAACGGCTTTGCCTTACATCCATATGATTTAATGTTAACTGCGGGTAGCGAATAATGACGCATCGTGACGTACACTGACTTGATGTGACGCGACTCGACGCGACTCGCTTGGTGTGAATGCACCCTAACACCAATAAACCTTACACAAACCACCCAAACTTGTTTGCCATTGACCCTCAAAGTGAAGATGACCAAACATCTTCACTACATGTAACCTCGTGTTATAAATGGTGACCTCGGAGTGACCAATGGCAAACAACTGGTTAGATATAGCCACCAGATCCCAGCCGACCCAGTGGACATCCCGAAAACAGCCATCATAACTCAGTTTGGCTTGTTCAAGTACATCAGGATGCACCCCAAACTTTTTAACACAACAGTAGCAACAACAGTAATCAGCACACATCTACTCTGCTGCCAAGTAATCAGCACACATCTTCACTACCCACAACACATCTTCACTACTCACCATACATCTTCACTACCCACCACACTCTGGTGAGGAAGATGTGTTGGTGTAACATTTTTTTGGCCACACAGTGTCTTCAGCAGGCATCACACCACTTCAGTCAAAGTGTGAAACAATCCAGCAGTTCCCAAAGCCAAGGACCCACCATAAGCTGAAAGAGATCCCAGGGATAAAATCCTGCAACCGTGTTATCCCAAACTGCTCACAAACGCGCACGAACAAACCCGCGCAAGCCTTGGGTGCCGATTTTTTGACAAACCTCGACCCTGTTGTCGACCTTAAAAATCGTAAGCCCAGGAGTCATTGACTTCCATTGGCACAGCGACCAGATGCGCACGCAAATGCACGCGCACATGCACGCGCACACACAAGTGCACACGAACCTGGGGACAAACAGCATGCGCGCACACACACCTGCGGACACACAAGCACGCTTGCGCACACACGCCTGCGGACACACATGCGCGCACACAGGCTTGGGCACACACACGCACGCTCGCACACACACATGCGGACATGCACAAGCGCACGCACAAGCCATTTTGAGCACCGATTTTTTGACAAACTTCAACCTTACTATCGACATTAAAAATCGTAAGTTCAGGGACTGGATAAGTTCCACTGGCACTGCAGCAACACACGCAAGTGAACACTCATCAACTTTCCTGCTACACTCCACTCTACGACCTCGACCACTACAACAAGAAGAACAACTATGCCTACAACTCCATGCTACTGATACGTTCTACAACTTCTCCACAACGCGAGCGAACGCCATAAGAAGACTGTATCGTTCCTCCTTCATCGTCACTAAGGAGGGGAGTATTGTAGCAGCAACCTACATGACATTGCATACCACTGAACATATTCTAGGTTGGATACAAGAAGTTCATATGTAATGTAATATAATAGGATAGACTCACACGAACACTAACGACACACTAACAACACACTAACACTGACACCAATAAACCTTACACAAACCACCCAACCTTGTTTGCCATTGACCCTCAAAGTGAAGATGATAAACATCTTCACTACATGTAACCTCGTGTTATAGATAAGGTGATCGATTTTGTTCATTTGTCTTGATTTCTCAAAAAAAAAACCAAGTACACTAATGAAATATCATATTGAAGATCAATTGTTTTAATTATGTTTACCACCCATTCCTTAAAACTCTAGTTACAATCATACATTGATAATGATTGCGTACAGTAATTATAATTTTAAAAACTTGTGGAAATGCATAATATCCATGTAAATCTAAATAAAATCTGTGACACTGCTGTTATCTACTAAATCAGTGTATGAAATATATATATTCATGGAGCACCACAAGCATACTCTTATATTAAAGTAAACTACACTAATGTTTATGGTACATATTACACAGTTGTTAGCATAATTGGATTATGTACAGTGTAAGCAAATTATTAGCAGAATCAGTTATTACATAAATTAAGTGGACTGCAGTAATTCCTTAAGATATAGCTAGGTTACCCAAAGCAACTCGACTCATGGTGTATTGGTTCTACTCCTATGAAACATTTAAATAAAGTCTGATAGAGTATATTTTTTATGAGAAATTTGATTAGAAAATAAAAAAGAAATAGACGTGGGGCAAAGAGAGGATATTAAATATAGTAAAATTGCTTCTCTGCAGTTCTATTTCGCCTTTCCATCATAATTTTGTTCTTATTCTACATTGTTTTTAGTATACTGTTCTACTCTATTCTTTCTTCCTTCATTTTTATAAGGCATTCTCTCTCTCTCTCTCTCTCTCTCTCTCTCTCTCTCTCTCTCTCTCTCTCTCTCTCTCTCTCTCTCTCTCTTTGTAACGTAAAACAAATAAATAGAGTAAACCGAAATAGCTTAAAGGTATTTTACGTAAACGCTCGCAGCATCCATAACAAATTTACAGATTTAGAGGAATTAACTTTCACAGAAAATTATGATATAATCGGCATAACCGAATCGTGGCTAAATACTGAAAGCAGAGATTTCCTAGCAGAGTATAAAATTCCCGGTTACACAATATTTGAAAAAGGACGAACAAATAAAAGGGGAGGCGGAGTTCTATTATATATTAAAGACGATCTTAAACCAATCCTATTATCAAAGCCACATATTGATAACGTAGATACACTTTATATACTCATTAGAAATAATTGTGGGGCGAAACTTTTGTTAGCTTTATTATACAGACCCCCAGCTCAACCTGTACAAACCGACCGTGATATCTATGAGCAATTAAACGAAATTATTAACACGCAACATTCCATAATTCTTGGTGACTTTAATTTACTAGTAACAAAGTGGGGAGAACCGTTATCAGCTCATTATGGTCAAGATCTTTACACTAACTTACAAGAGAGCTCCCTTATCCAATATGTCAACAGCCCAACTCGCAGAAATAATGTTCTTGACCTAGTATTTGCAACAAACGAAGACATGATAGAGAATACTAACGTAGGTGAAGAATTTACCAATAGCGACCACCGCATAATAACTTTCAGTATAAATTTTAACAAAAGCGACATAAAGTACAGCTACGAAAAAATCCCCGATTTTAGAAAAGCCAATTTCAACCAACTCAGAGCGATACTAAAAGAAACCGACTGGAAATGTCTGCGAGACACTATTGACATAAATACACAATGGAACTTTTTCACTAATGCGTACACAAAAGCGGTCAGGGATAGCATACCATTAAAAAACCGACGTTCAGCACAAAATTTAAAGCCCAAGTGGTGGAGTAAAGATATAGCCGACTGTTTACGAGCCAAAAAGAACGCCCATAATAAAGTAAAAATCACAGCCAATAATGACGACCGTGCCAAGTTTACAGACTTACGAAGAAAAGCCAAAAAGTTAATCAAACAGAGTAAAAAGGAAATTGAAAAACACGTTGCAAATCAGAGTAAGACAAACCCGAAAGAGTTCTACAGTTATATTCGACAAAAGAAAGTACTTACGTCAACTATCGGTCCAATTCTTGATGAAAATGGGGACTTTACGACAGATGAAGAGCGAATGAGTAGTATCCTAAATACTTTCTTTGCATCAGTCTTTACTATAGAAAACCCGAACGATATACCAGCTGAAACAACAGTCCAAAATGAAAACACCGAGGTTTTAAATAATATCAGCATAACAGAATTTGACGTAATCAAATGTATTGATAAATTAAATGTAAATAAGTCACCTGGGCCTGACACGATCTCCCCTCACGTAATAAAGGAAGCTAAAAGTGAAATAGTAAAACCTCTGACTCTGCTATTTAATTATTCTTTACACACTGGAACAATACCTGATGATTGGAAGCTCGCTAACGTAACACCAATATTTAAAAAAGGCAGCAAATCTTTACCTAGTAACTATCGCCCTATCAGCCTAACCTCAGTAGTATGCAAAATGTTAGAGACAATCATACGAGATAAACTTACAAATCATTTAGAGGAAAATAACTTACTCAGAGACACTCAACACGGTTTCCGCAATAAACGCTCCTGCCTAACGAATCTATTAGACTTTTTAAACGACATTTTTAACGAATATGATAAGAGTAAAGCAGTAGACATAATTTATCTAGATTTCCAAAAAGCCTTTGACAAAGTTCCCCATAAACGTTTAATAACTAAATTAAAATCTCACAGAATCCAAGGCGACACCGTAAGATGGATAGAGAACTGGCCAAGAAACCGTAAACAACGTGTGGTAATAAATGGTAAATCATCTAATTGGACTGACGTTACGAGCGGGGTGCCACAAGGGTCAGTTTTAGGCCCAATCCTTTTCCTAGTTTACATAAACGACATAGATGAAGGTCTCTCATGCATAATATCGAAGTTTGCCGATGACACTAAAATTGCAAATACAGTACTCACTAACGCACAAACTAAAGAAATGCAAGATAATCTCGATAAATTGTCGAATTGGGCGAAAACTTAGCAAATGTCCTTCAATGCAGATAAATGTAAAGTACTCCATATCGGACATCGTAACGTAACTGCAAACTACTCGTTAAATGGTAATCAAATTAAAAGCGTGGATCAAGAGACAGACTTAGGGGTCACAATATCAAGTAACCTAAAACCCAGTCAGCAATGTACGAAAGTAATTAAGAAAGCAAATAAAACTATCGGCTTTATTGGCAGAGCATTCGAGTATAAGTCTAAAGATACAATCCTCACTTTGTATAATTCCTTGGTCCGTCCCCTTATGGAATATTGCGTCCAAGCCTGGTGCCCGTACTACCAGAAAGATATAGTAAAATTGGAACGAGTCCAACGTAGAGTTACTAAAATGATACCATGTCTACGAAACAAAACGTATGAAGAGCGGCTAAATGAATTGAATCTATTCCCACTAGCACAACGTAGATTGAGAGGCGACTTAATCCAGGTATTCAAAATAATCAAAGGCATAGACAATATGGACTGCAACAAATGTTTCAATATCGATCAATCAAACTACACGAGAGGTAATGGCTGTAAAATCATAGGTAAATCTTTTAACTCACACGAATCTAAGAATTTCTTTTTTAACCGAGTCGTCAACTTATGGAATGGGCTTCCCCGTAACGTAATAGAATGTAACACAGTAGATAGCTTCAAACGTCGCCTTGATAAACACCTTGCATCTAATCCCCGACTTTCGATGTTTACTAATGAATAATTTTTTGCCCATTACAGGTGGCAAGTTAGCCAAATTTCAACTACTTTCTATCTTTCCTATAAAATTTCCTTGTGGAGTTTTCTCTACCAACCCCACAAGGTTCTGACTCCTAACTTTATTTCCAGTACGGCTAAGGCCGGAGGGATTGGAGGGTGGGGAGAGAGCCTTCTACTTTGCTATCCTTACCTGCGACTATCACTGGGGAGATATTCATTCTCTACCAGTAACCTTCTAATCAGATCACCCCGTGTGGACCGTAAGGTCTGTTGTGGTCTGTGATTCTATGTAACTCTATGTTCTATGTAACTCTCTCTCTCTCTCTCTCTCTCTCTCTCTCTCTCTCTCTCTCTCATGAGGGAGGAAGCAATCGAAGGTTTGTTTACAATTTGTCGTACGTCTGGCACACCGAGAAGTCAACTCGGGCTCTGATTGGTTCTTATTTCTCCTATAGCATATACCCGGAGACTACTGTTTATAACCTCCACCAAAACTGCATGGCCATTCACTCATTCTTATACTGTACACGAAATGTATGCACCCTTACTAAAGTCTAGCTTTTTATTACCTTCATAAAGTTTGATTCAAATGTTATGAATCACTACAAAAAAGTCAACCCCAATATTACTTTCTTACTTCTCTACGTAGTCTTTTGTAGTATGCATGTATGCCTTTACAACAATAAACCTTTCAATTCAATTCAGTTCAATTCAAGGTCGGTATGCAACAACATCCGTGGTGGTGTATACAATGGTACGATGGCTTTTGTTGTTTGTCGATGGAGTCGTCGTACCGGTACGACACCATCGTATATATTCACCACAAATGTTCTTGAATATAAATTTGATGCAAATAAGGCCCTATAAGTATGATACAAATCTGGCCAGTGTGAACAAAGATATTCTATGACAAATATTTTATAACTAAGTTTCGTGATGAAGTGGCCGCCACCAACTTGGATTTTGCCATGCATAAGTAGGTACCCGTTTGTAAAAACAAGGATAGCAACCTTGTAGGCTGGGGGAAGATATGTTGATGTAACAACACTGACCGAATGCCTTAATGACCAACACCATGAGTCGATAGGCATAAAGCCCTAAATCTTCTTTTTCTACAATACTTCTTTGAGAAAACGTCAATAATAATTATCTCCGTCGTTCAATTTCTATATACTGTAGTTTGCATTAGTTCTGTCTCTGAATGATAATACAGTGTGTGTGTGCGTATGTGTGTGTGTTGGAACAAGAACATGAAGGAAAACCCTTCAAAAGCTCCCGCTCTTAATGATTCAAGTGAAATAATAAAATATCCATATGTAATGGTCTCAAAAATATTAATTATGTTTTATTTGGATTTTCGTTTTCATATGTTTATATTGAAATTTTGAAAATGAACCCTTTTTATTGAGGGTGAACCCCTCGGTTGAACCCCCTCTCGGTTAAAAATATGATTCAATGTCGGTAAAAGAAATTGGATGGGAGTGAGTGAGTGAGTGAGTGAGTCAGTTGAACCATTTTAGAAGTTGTCGCCCCAAGAAGAACAACAACAATAACTACGATAAGACCTTGAGCTCTCGGCTGAGGCCGGAGCTAAAAATCGTTAACCTCCACAATAAACACGGAACGTATAAAACACACACACACACACACATCATTCTCTTCTTTTAGGTTCCTGACGGTGAGGTATGCGGACATAATTATGCAATGATATCTGGGATCATCACTACCACCATTACTATCATCACTACCACCATTACTATCATCACTACCACCATCAATATCATTACCACCATTACGATCATCACTATCACCATTACTATCATTATTACCACCATTACTATCTTCACTACCACTATTGTTATCATGACTACTGTGGTAGTTTGATATATTGTAATATGAATCCTTAATAATTCATTGTAAGACTTCGAAGTCTCTTCCAAAGCTATTGTATGGGCCCAACTTTATTCTATTGTTCAGTCGGTTACTGGCCTCCAGACTGTTAACACCTAGGTTAAGTTATTGCTGAATAAAGCCTATGTTGACGAGGCAAACCAAGTTTACTTATACCACAATTTATTCAGCAATACTTACAGTATTGTGTGTGAACATTACCAGTCATGGTATAAACTTCTACGACCTGACCGATTTGAAGGCTCTCACGACACAAAGCCTGCTGAATGGAGTCACTGGTTCTGCACATTCAACAATTTCTTGGGAAGTATAAGTGGTGACCCGGCTCCTGACAAGTTGAAGCTGCTCGTTAATCACATCTCTCCTTCTGTGTATAATCATATCATTGACTGCAAGAATTATGACGAGGCCATTAACGTGTTGAAAAGTGTATACGTGAAACCTACAAATGAAATCTTCGCTAGACATCAGTTATCTACCAGGAAGCAAGCGTGCAATGAATCAGTCGACCAGTTTCTACATAGCCTCAAGTCACTGGCTAAGGATTGTGGATTTAAACCAGTGACAGCTGACACTTACAGGCAAGAAGCCATCCGTGATGCATTTATATCTGGTATTGGTTCTCCTGCGATTCGCCAGCGCCTGTTGGAGAAAACCACCCTCACTCTACAGGAAGCAGTTCAGCTTGCTATAAGTTTGGAATCGGCTCAACGGAATGCTGAGATGTATTCTCCTGGTGTGATCTCTACATATGATTCAGTTCGACAACCAGCCTCTGATACTACTGCTTCTGCGACTAGGAGTGTGTGTTACTTCTGCGGCAACTCTAAACATCCTAGAGTCCGCTGTCCCGCTAGAAATGTGTATTGTCTTAAGTGTGGGAAGAAGGGCCACTTCGCCAAGGTATGTAAGACAGTAGAGTCGGCTAAGCAGTGTAACAGCACTTCTATGGACTTCATAGCAGCTGCTTTACACACCAGGGATTCTTCAAACAACTAGACAGTGGACCCCCTTCTTCGAACTTATGTGATGGACACTCTTCACCACTCTGCTTCACACACCAGGGATCCATCCGGCTATAATGTGGCTGAACCTAATCGTCGAGCTCGTGAGATGGAACCAGCCCAGAGTGTGACCGACCCTCCTCATCATGCTAAAATTGATGTACGAATTAATAATGTAAATATGACTGGTCTCATCGACAGTGGGAGTACATCTAGTTTCTTGCATCCTTGTGTAATTAAACAACTAGGTATTCCTGTAGCACAGTTCCAAGAGAATATTATCTTGGCCTCTAGGGATGTGTCTACCACTTTAGGACACTGTCTAGTAGACTTGAAGGTGCAAAACAACAAATATCCCCACTATAAATTTTCAGTTCTTCCCGAGTTATGTGCTAAAGTAATTCTGGGTGAGGATTTCATGAGGATGCATAAATCGGTAGAATTTGATTTTGATGGTTCTAGACTCAAATTAACTGTATGTGGAGTAGCTACCATGTTTGTGGATCCTCCCTCATTATTTCCTAGTTTAACTGAAGACTGTAAACCTGTTTCTACACCTACCCGAAGATTCAGTAAATTTGATGAGGATTTTATTAAGGATGAAATAAGATCATTGTTGGAAAATGGAATAATTAATGAAAGTCATTCCCTCTGGCGAGCTCAGGTTTTAGTCACAAAGGATGAAAGTCACAAACATCGTATGGTTGTGGATTACCCAAGGACTGTTAATCGCTTTACTCAACTTGACGCCTATCCATTTCCCCGTATTCATGAGCTGGTACATACTCTTGCTAAGTATAAAATGCTCAGTAAGCTTGATTTAAAAAGTGCCTACTATCAAATCCCTTTGAGGGATGAGGAAAAACTTTACACTGCCTTTGAAGCAGACGGTAAATTATATCAATATAATAGAGTTCCTTTTGGCTTGACAAATTCAGTTGCTGTTTTCCAGCGTATGATCAATTCAATTATTTCTGATAACTGTTTAGAATCTACTTATGCCTATATTGATGATGTTCTAATATGTGGACTGAATCAGGGCTGCGTTCAGGAAGGCAGCGCGGGTGGCGCACGACACGCGGACACTTTGGGAGGTCTTCCTGAACGCTGTGGCGCGCCGCGCGCTACACGGAGATGGTTTGTAAACAAACCACAGTTGCCGACGACCTCAAGATGGCTCACGCAGCTCCCAACGACCCTCTTTTTGCTGTTCTTGCAACAGAGCTTATTGAGGAAGATCCCATATTAGAGGCAGCAATAGCGATAGTCACCATAGAAGAAGAGAGAGAAGAAAACAGATACCAGCAATGATAATTTTCCTGTAAATCACAAGAACCCACCATTACTGCATCCCTTGAATTTGATGTAACTTACTCTTTATATATAGTAACTCAAGTTATATGTCGACTGAACACAAAACCAGACCAAAGGTTGAATAAGAAGGCAGTAAAACAATTATTAAATCCAGTTCAGTTATATAGGAACTTGTACTAGGCCATATGGAGGTACAGTACTTGGTACTAAGATGGTAAAAGTAAACACCTGACTTAATTGTAATATTCCAGCTTTGTATATCCTGCCCTCTAGTTCATGCTGTTTTAATCTCCATGATATCATTTTTCAGTCCCAATTTTAGGCGACAGTCACAGTAGTGTTGGTAAATCTGGAACATCTGATTCCTCCAAACTATTTCATGCAACGGGTCACCATTATTTTTGTTAATCTGGTCCAGTTTCCTGGCATAGTCTGGAGAAATCAAGAAGCTCCAATGTACCAAAAATACACTACTCCCTTAACAGTACCAGCATTGCAGTATATCAAGAAATTATACAGTATTATCATTGGAGATGGACATGTATTAAATGCAAACCATCTTTCCATGTAGAGGTTAATTAATTATATCGAAGAACCTTGTTTAGGTTCAGTAGTTCAGTTTTCTCTAATGGAATACAGAGTATTTACATGAAATAATATAAGGACGGGGCTTTCCTAAAACCAGTGTGGTTTTACATCGGTAAATTAATCATGGTAAATTGAAAGGTTACAGAGTCAACCAAACTGTCTGTAACAAGCTTCAAGGCAACTTTGCAATGCTGGTATTTTATTGGAGGGATTGAGGTGGAGTGTGATGTCCTCATATCAGTAATTTTATTTGAACCCTACACCCTTTCAGGTGTCCAGAAGTTAAATGTAACACCTGTTGGGATGATAAATAAATTAAGTAATAAAAATTTCATATTTATTTTTCCTCTCTATATACACCAATACATAGTGCTTGTCCTCTTCTTTCTTCAATTCTCTGCTTGTCCTCTCTGGCTTCCAGAATTCCTGATGCTTATTGAGGTCTTCTTCACTTTTGTCACTGCAGACCTGAAATACATAGATTTCAGTTTCATATCCCTTTGGTACAGATTGCATCCAGTGTGTCAATATCTACAGGCAGTGTTGTTTTGCACAACCTTAAATACCAACCCCTCCCTCCCCAAGTGGTAGGTTGAGCTCCCTACCAACTGGGAGGCACTTTTGGACTGTAGAAAGCAACACTGCTTGTAGATATCTATACCCTGGATATAATCTATATGAATCTTAAAGTTAACATGCCAGACAGGGTGTCCATAATTATGTGAACAGATTACCTTTCATGAACATGTAAAGTTATTCAGATAATTTATGGACACCCTGTATTATGCAGGTTCAATACAGATTGCGACTAAAAGTAGACACTTAGACCAAGTAGCAATAATTATGACTTGATTTGAGGAGAGTGTTTGTCCATTCCAATAAATATGAGCAAAGATGAACTGTAATGAACATAAGTTTGTTCCCTCAGCCAGTCACAATGATTCAATTCTCTGTGGTTAATTAAACTAAACATATTTGCCAACCATCATGTGTTGTTTAGTAGTTTGAACCACAGGTGGTTTAGTTATATTGTTGCTGGCAATTCAGTATGGACTGCTGCTCATCCGTGGCTGTGAAAATTGATTCCCTTGAAACTATCTATAACAAACAAAACTTTGACATCAACCCAATAAATATACCAACAATACGATGCATGCAACATGCTAGATCATTTATAAACTTATATAAATAAATGTACTGCTCACAACAACCCTCGCACTCTTCATTAGACAGCCATTACTTCAAATTTGCTCAATAATATTACTTTATTTTCACTATACTTGCAGTTACGTTCTTTACTTACCAAGGCATGATGATAGTTGCAATGCCAAGGAATTGACATTATTAAGCAAAATGTGGCAGTAGGGGCACTGTATCTTCAATGTTTGGGCGGCCATCTTTGTTTACAATTGAGGGTGGCGGTCGCGAGCCTCGCGGTCGCCCCACCTCTCAAAGCCGCGACGTCTGGGTGACGCATTTTGCGGCGCACAGACAGCGCGCGCTGCCTTCCTGAACGATTTCGAGTGTCGCGCGCCACCCGCGCTGCCATCCTGAACGCAGCCCAGGATGATCATGATCGTAATCTCGAACGTTTCATGGAGGTTGCTTTAAAGTGCAACCTAACCCTAAATGAATCTAAATGTCAATATAGCTTAAAGAAAATTAGTTACCTAGGCTATCTAATCTCAAATGGTACTATTAGTCCTGACCCTGACCGCCTCAAGCCTCTCGTGGACTTGCCTGTCCCTAATGACTCAGCCTCTATGAAACGAACTTTGGGTCTTCTTTCATATTACTCTCAATGGATTCCGAACTACTCGAGACAAATTCAGCCCCTTTTAAATTCTAGAACATTTCCCTTAAATACTGAAGCTATCCATACTTTTGAAAATCTAAAAAGAGTAATTTGCAAGTCTTGTTTGGCTGCTTTTGATGATAATTTACCTCTACAGGTTGAAACTGATGCTTCTGCTACTTCACTAGCTGCTATTCTATCCCAATTAGGTAAACCTGTAGCCTACTTTTCAAGGACATTAACAAATTCTGAAAGGCTTAAATCCGCTGTAGAAAGGGAGGCTTGTTCCATCATTGAAGCTGTTCGTAAATGGAGGTTATTCCTTATTGGCAGGAAGTTCACCATAGTTACTGACCAACAGGCTGTGGCATTTATGTTTAGCATGAAACACTCTTCAAGTATAAAGAATAATAAGATAATGAGATGGCGTTTAGAACTATCTGAGTATCAATTTGAGATTCACTATCGTCCTGGTCCTGATAATGTACTTTGTGACACGCTATCTCGTGCTTGCTTCATTGCCTCTACCTCTCAACCTACTTCTCTTGAAGAGATTCATGCTTCACTTTGCCATCCTGGAATAACTCGTTTGAATCATTTCATTAAAACTAAGAATCTTCCTTATTCATTAGAAGATGTAAAGAAAATATGTTCTCAGTGTTCAACTTATTCCAAGTTGAAGCCTCGGTTTTTCAGGCCTCATAAAACTAACCTCATTCATGCCATGCACCCTTTTGACAGGATTTCAGTAGATTTCATAGGTCCTAAGGCTTCCTGTACTCGCAACAAGTATCTTCTAGTAGCCGTTGATGAATATTCAAGATTTCCTTTTGCCTTTCCTTGTCCTGACATGTCTGCCCTAACCGTAATATCTTGTCTACAGAAACTGTTTTCATTGTTTGGTTGCCCATCCTCCATTCACTCTGACAGAGGGGCTCAATTCATGAGTAAGGAAGTTCGAATTTTTTAATGACTCATGGTGTTGTAATGACACATACCACACCATATCACCCCCAGGGGAATTCACAATGTGAGAGAGTAAATGGAAATATATGGAGAACAGTGTTATTGGCTCTAAAAACTCTCAATGGGAACTTGTACTACATCAAGCACTCCATTCTATAAGATCACTTATTTGCACTGCCTCTAACCAGACTCCTCATGAACGTTTGTTTTCTTTTCCTAGGAAATCTTCTAATAGTTATTCTCTCCCTACATGGTTGACTTCCCCTGGGCCGGTCTTTCTACGGAAATTTGTCCGTACCCATAAATCTGACCCATTAGTGGAGCCTGTTGATCTCGTAAGTGCCACTCCTCACTATGCTACTATTAGGTATCCTGATGGTAGGGAATCGACAGTCTCCACTAGTGACCTTGCACCCGCCCCTAAGGAGCTGAGTACTCACAACTACTCTTCCTTACCACCTGTCACTCCACCTGATGTCCCATCACCTTCTGATGACTTACCAGTGGCTCATGGCATAGAAGACTCCAAGCACACACCAGAAAAGCAAGACAACCTTTCCTACAACCCTGGAGTCGCACATCGGCCTCAGGATGGTGAACCATTGAAACCCGAGGATAACCTTGCACTAGAATCTCTCCGACGGTCATCACGAGTTAGGAAACCAGTTGACAGGTTAACCTATTATTAGGTTGTTTTGTTCTAAATTTATTAATATTGTATTTTTTTGTCAACTGAGTAGATTTTATTGTACATAGGGTGAATGTGGTAGTTTGATATATTGTAATATGAATCCTTAATAATTCATTGTATGACTTCGAAGTCTCTTCCGAAGCTATTGTATGGGCCCAACTTTATTCTATTGTTCAGTCGGTTAACACCTAGGTTAAGTTATTGCTGAAAAAAGCCTATGTTGATGAGGCAAACCAAGTTTACTTATACCACAACTACCACCATCATTATCATTACTATCATTATTACCACTATTACTATGATTATTAACACCATTATTATCATCACTACCATTATTACTATCATCACTACCACCATTACTATCATCACTACAACCATTACTATCATCACTACCACCATTACTACTACCATTACTATCATCACTACCACCATTACTATCATCACTACCACCATTATTATCATTACTACCACCATTACTATCTTCACTACCACCATCACTATCTTCACTACCACCTTTACATTCATCACTACCACCATCAATATCATTACCACTGTGGCGGCTAGAATCAGCTACCCGCCACAAGCATCAGCCCTCTCGCCTGATGGGTTCTAATAGTGTAGCAGGCAGGAATCCTATTATTCATGTATTTCAGGTTCACTCCAAAACCTTATATACCATTTGTAACCTTTATGAATAAACAGATTAAAACCCACGATCTCTTAGTCTCCTTTCAAACCTCACCAGGAGACTAATGTAGCACCCCGCTACACCACCATTACTATTGTAGCTTTTCTATAGGCTAGGTGAACTAATACACCCTCATACACTTAACAACACTTTATTAGGCTACGCCCCGTAGGGGGGTATTGCCTATATTAATTAATGTGGGCAATACTTACAGGGTTTTGGCGCCCCTTCGGCCCCAGCCATTAGCTTTCAGTTCTTCAACTGTCCTTCTTTTCTTTTCATTTCCTTATTGCTTGCTGTCACACCTCTCTATCACCTTTTTCTGGCGCTATAGGACCTCGATGTTGCGGCGCCTAATATCCATCAATCATATCAAATTATTTGGCTACGCACGGGGCACTGTAGCGTGAGGAGATGGAGCAACAATATACATACAATAATTGGAATTGGAATGTGTCTGGAACTGTGTTAGTGTCCTATGTAGCGTAGTGTAGTGTCTGGAACTGTGAAGGGTGTGATATATAAGATGTACTGTGATACTCAAGGTTAGGTGAGGCTGGAGTCTGCTTGTAGCGAAGGCGAGGAGGCTACACGTGGAGTCACAAGGGAACACAGGGGAATAAACTACAGGTAATGGTAGGGAGGTAATGACTGGAGCAGTGTGTAGAGCAGAGTGAGGCCGGGTGGCTGGCCTTCACCCTATTTAAGGACTCAGGGTGACCCTTGGGACTAAAGGGGTCGGTTAGCGACCGGTGTGGGATGGTGTATTATAGTAGCCGCTCGCCTTCACTACAGAACCCCCCTTCCCCTGAGAAAAAAAATAAAAAAAAATATATATATATATAAATAAAATAAATATTATATTAGCCTCTCGCCTTCAATACACTATCATCACTACCACCATTACTACTACCATTACTATCATCACAACTACCATTACTATCATCACTACCACCATTACTACTACCATTACTATCTTCACTACCACCATTACTATCATCACTACCACCATTACTGCTACCATTACTATCATCACTACTACCATTACTATCATCACTACCATCATTACTATCATCACTACCACCATTACTACTACCATTACTATCATCACTACCACCATTAAAATCATCACTACCACCATTACTATCATCACTACCACCATTATTATCATTACTACCATTATTACTATCATCACTACCATCATTATTACCACCATTACTATCATCACTACCACCATTACTACTACCATTACGATCATTACTACCACCATTACTACTACCATTAATATCATCACTACCACCATTACTATCATCAATACCACCATCACTACCACCATTACTATCATCACTACCACCATTACTATCATCACTACCACCATTACTATCATTACTACTACCATTACTATCATCACTACCACCATTAGAATCATCACTATCACCATTACTATCATCACTACCACCATTATTATCATCACTACCATTATTATCATTACTACCACCATTACTATCATTACTACCACCATTACTATCATCCCTACCACCATTATTATCATTACTACCACCATTACTATCATTACTACCACCATTACTATCTTCACTACCACCATTACTATCATTACTACCGTCATTACTACCACCATTACTATCATCACTACCACCATTACTATCATCACTACTACCAATACTATCATCACTACCGCCATTACTATCATCACTACCACCATTACTATCATTACTACCACCATTACCATCATCACTACCACCATTACTATCTTCACTACCACCATTACTATCATTACTACCATCATTACTACCACCATTACTATCATCACTACCACCATTACTATCATCACTACTACCAATACTATCATCACTACCACCATTACTATCATCACTACCACTATTACTACCACCATCTTCACCACAACTCATGAGACACTCTGTATGTGCAGTTTTCTGACATACAGTCGTGGTCAAATATAATAATCCATATAGGGGTAACTCAGGTAAGATTTTGACAGCTTCCCTCTGTTACTTAGCTGATAAATTTTCCCATAAATAGGTTAATTACCATAATTTGATTTAATATAAGCAGCTACACACTACTTAAAACAATAATATCATATGGGAACGTGAAAACATTAGACAGCAAATTTATTATTGACCACGACTGTACATGTACTTTGGAAGAATCAAGGCTCTCTGATGTACAGTCAGCGTCAGGAATTCTTATACAGAGCATTGACTACAAGGGGTCTTTAGTTTGCAAATGTTGTAAGGATAATTCTGTCGACTGACTAAAATAGTAGCGAAATAACATTACTAGGAAAGTTTGGTGTTAGGAAAGTACTGTACACTCGTGATACATAATTTCTGATCAGAGTGTGAGGAGCAGAAAGCTTCGAATCGCCTAGAATTGTTCATTTCCCCCCAACCCAGTACACCTATAGAGGCTGAAACATATATAATATAATAATATATATAATATAATATAATATAAGGTTATTTAATTATTAGTTTAAGGGGGTGCGGGAATAGGGGGACAGAGGGGGGGTACGGGAGTAGGGGACAGGCTTGGAAGATTTTTAGGGGGGTCCGGGAATAGAGGGACATATGGGGGTGGGGTCCGGGAATAGGGGACAGGCTTCGGGGGTCGATCTTTACTTGTTAAGGAAAAAGAGTTAAAAAAGTAAAGTTGTGGTTTGTTGACAGTTCAGACAGTAAAAATATTATTGTCTGTCTGTCTGTCAACAAAGTATATATAACTTTTGCTCATGTACACTCGTGACACGTAATCCCTGACCAGAGACGAACGGCAGGCTACATTCAAACTCAGCCTCAATAGGTGTACTGGGTGGGGAAATGAACAATATGAAAACATAACAGAATGAAGCACAAGCACACAGACAAATATTTACATTATGACCTACTTAAATCCAACAAAACGAGAGTGGCGTACCAGAAGCTCCTCCAAAACCTGATGGTTCAGCAGGTGTCGACAAACCATATCGTGGCAGGCCCTGGGGCAGCAAGTGTCAGACAGTGGGGCAGGCCAGGCAATAGTGCTCTATGGTGTTAGCACGAGGCGCTCGATACAAGCGACACTCAGAGAAGGGAGGCTCACCATGTACCCAGCAACCTGCCATGGTGGCCGGTAGCCAAGCCTCAAACGAGCAGAGACTACATTGTGCCTTCGAACCATGAGGCCTCGACGACGGCAGGAATATTTATGGCGACAGACAGACTCGTAATGGGTGATGGAGATGCTGAATAACAGAGGAGTGTGTGGGCTAAACACTAGAGAGGAAATGAAGGGCAGGTTTGGAATCACAACATAATGGCAGCATTCACTCCACGTTGACAAACAAGACTAACAGCATCCTGAATAGCATACAGTTCACACAATGTTGAGCTGGAGTGGTTACAGTGACGACGGCCAACCCAGCCCCCTGGAGGTGACTCCATATTAGGAGAGAAAACGGCACAACCTGCTGTACCATCCATTTGCAATGAGCCATCAGTGTAGAGGCAGCATGGATATGTGATGGAGGACGTCACTGTTTCTATGTGTTCCAGAGCCAACTGCTGCTGTAGAGAAGGCAATTCCGACTTGAAAGTAGGTGTAAAGCTCACATCAGGTGTTGGTAGCATCCACGGAGTGGGCCCTGGGGGACGTCTGCAACCATTATATCTATATTAAGACTACGGAGCATAGAGCAAACAGATCTTAAAAGAGTACGTCCAGCAGGCAATATGGGAGGGACCAGGTAGTTTGGTCGAAGAGAAGTTTTGACTAACTGAGAGTAATGGGGTGAAAGATATGGGAAATTGAGGCACTTGACAGTGAAGCAAGTAACATTAGAATAAATTCTCTCCACTAATGGGGGAAGACCCAACTCACGCTGCATGTTCACAATCCTGGTCGACATTGGACAGCCGAGAATTATCCTCATTGCTCTATTCTGAACATTTTCTAAGGTTTCAAGAGTATCCCTAGGAAGTTGAATTAGAGCAGGGGAGAGGTAATCAACAACTGAGCGGATAAAAGCAATATAGATGGTCCTGGCTACTGGGATGGAGATCCCTGAGGAGTTATTAAAGAGCCATTGAAGTGGTGTAAGTCGGCGCTGGAGACGACCCTTCAAGTCCTGGACAATAGGACTTGAGGTCTGACAGGAACAATTGGCCAAATATTGACTGGTGCACCCAGGAAACGGTACTGGGAACACATGGGAATGACAGTCCCTCCAATGGTGAACACTGGCAGAAGGATTTAAGAAACCGCTGGAGATCCCTTGGTGAGATAGAATGAACACAGATATCATCAGCATAGCACGTAATTATAGTACCAGGAATATCAGGGAGAGAAGTGAGCAGCCGATGCATCAGAATATTAAATAACAATGGGCTGAGAACACCCCCTTGAGGCGTAGCAAGATGAAAACTGCGCAAAGGACTGAGTGCACCACTGAAAAACACACGGGGGGTCCTGTTACTGAGGTAGCCCCGAATCCCCCTTAGTAGATTACAATTTATACCAAAGTCAACCAGTTGATCCAAAATGACGTTTCTATTATCAACATTGAAGGCACTTCGAAGGTCAATGAAGGCCACCACACTGTCCCTGGAAAGGCGAGAGTACAGGTCGACTAGGCAGTGGTGTGTGCTCCGCTGAGGAAGAAAACCAAACAGCAATGGAGAAAGGCGATCCTGTAGTCTGTACATGAGACGATTAAGTAAGATTCTCTCTATAACCTTACAAAAACAGTAAGTAAGGGAAATTGGCCTGAACTTCGCAGTGCCAGGCTTAGGGATAGGTATTATTGTGCTGCTGTTCCAGGCTCGTGGTACACTACCATCAAAAAGACAAAAATTGTACAGTCGAAGTAGGGGGTTCCCAGGAACTTGTTGAAGTAGGCACAGCACAGCATAAGTAATACCATCATCACCAGAGGAAGACCTCCTTACTCCAGGAGAGAGCACGGCATAACTTCTCCTCAGTTATCTAATCTGCATCATCGTCATCATCTTGCAACAGAGCAGACATTAGACATAGCCGATGGATAGCAGCCCGGGAGGCGAGTACATCTTGTATATGGATGGGTAGACTGGCTGGGGTAGATTGTTCTGACCAGGCATCGACAAGTTGTTTGGCATAGTCACCGGGAGTGTGATGACGAGCAGTGGCCGGCGTCTTTTTAACAACCCGACAAACAAGCCACACTTGTTTGCTGGTTAATACTGTCCATGAACCGCTGCCATGACTCAATGTGAGCACACTCTTGCAGGGCAACTAAAGCATCCCTAAATATCTGGTAATGATGGAGCAGGTCAGGAGTTGGGTTGGCTCGAAATAATATGCCATCACGTTCAGCCTCCTCATTTACCTCATGTATACGTGCATCAAACGTCCAGATGTGGGCAGTATGGCGATGCTGGAGGTGTGGGCGGAGACATATAGCCTATAAAAGTCATGAGTAGCAGATACAAGATCAGAGTACAACTGTTCAGCTGATGATATATCAAATGTAGGTAATACATGGGCCATAAATAAAATGTAAGTCGGGCAATATTTAAAGGAGCACAGCAATAAGCAAACGAGTAGCTGAAACACTTGACCCAGCAGGGAGAGAATAATTAAATTGAAGAGCGATGTGATCAGAAAATAAGTCTGGCACTGAGGAGCACTGGACCCGAGATGCTATCAGGCCAGAGGAGGGGATGTAATCCAGAGTACCTCCCCGGTAATGAGTGGCGCCACCGGTGTCCCAGCGTGTCAGATGATGCTTGCGGATATATGAAAGGAGACGAACACCATTATGATTAATTGAGCCAGAACCATCACCCAAATCAGAATGCCAAGCATTTAAATCTCCCATATAGAGCCTCAAGAGTGAGTCTAGCTGGGTCAGAATAGACATTACATAATTGGAGTACTCCATTCCCAGGTAGAACCTCAAATAGCTGAAAGGTCATGTCAGGATCAGTGGAGGTACGGAGAAAGCTATGTGGCAAGGATCTATGTATGTAAGTCAGGAGACCATTCCTTACCAGATGAACATATGGCACATAACCTGAAAAGGGAGGAGCTTGCCCAGCGGCCAGTGGCCGTTCTGGAAATACTTCATGAAGAAAATTAACACTGGGATGATGACGAAAAACATATGCCTTGAGTTAAATGAGCTTAACATAACTGGTGATACCACATACATTCCAGGAGATGACATCCAGCCCGCACTCACTAGCGAACTTCGTATTTGGGGGTAGAAGTCCGGTGAGAGGGGGCAGATAGGCGACCTGTGGAGGGTGATGGACCAGGAGAAGGGACTGACTCGAAGAGCTTTTATAGGCGAGATGCAACAGTATCCATCTTTTCGGTAAGGGTAGTGACAATTGGGATGATGGTCTGCTGAGCCTCGACCAAGATGGAGAGTTTGGAGTCATTGGCAGCCTGAGCAGCAACCAGCCCATCAATCATGGCTTCAACGGCAGAGAAGCAGTTCTCGAAGGCCGTACATCGTGCCATGAGGGTAGCAACAGACTTGTGAAGGGCCAGGTCCGGAGGCGAGGCAGGGCTGGTAGGAGGAGCAGTGGGGAGGTGGTGTAGGAGGAGCAATAGTAGACGCACGAGCCTGGACCTGACGTCGAGTACATCCATGCCACACGCTAACCCCTGGCTGAAGGCATCGTGGACACTTCCATCTAGACGTATCCTCAGGAGGTGAAGACTCAAAGGTGGAGGCAGTAGCACGTGATCGTTCTCCCCTGACAGGACACGTCTTGGAATCATGTTCGGCGGCACACCATGCACACTTCGGCATGGCAGAACAATACCGGGAGATATGCACAACTCAGCACCTGTTCACCAAGGCTGGTCATTATTAAGTTTCTTCACCTCACACGATGGAAGACAGGTGAGGAAATCAAAGGAAATCTCATTTGGAGGTGAATCAGGTTGACTCTAGACAACAACAATACGGCTAATGGGGGAACCATCTTGGAAAAAATAATGGGCAGAGTACACATCATGGTATTCCTTGGCAAGTTTCGGGGGTCAACATCAATAGGAAAACGGGTAAGGATGTAGCTGGGTAACTTACGAGGCATCTTGGGTGAGAGTCTTCAACAATGAGAGGTAGAGACAAAAATTCACCAGCCTTGACTCTATCAATGATGTCCTGACGTATCCTAGAGATGTAGCCAACCCGGGAGGTGACAGCAGCCATCTTGACTTCAGCCAGTTCAAACTGCAGCTGGAAGGCCCTGTTGACATCAGACAACCAATGCAGCTTTGTGTCCATAGATGGGTTGCTAGAAAAAGGGAGCTTGACATAGGCATTTTTCGGGGTAAAAGCAGGAAGGTTGGACGAGGGCAAGGAGTTGATATGCAGAGAAGGCAGAGGCAGAGAAGGTACGTCATGCACAGTTGAAGCTCCCTTTGCAGTCTTGGCAGCTGGGAGGCAAACACCATTGGAATCCTGCAAGGAATCTTACGAGGTTGAGGAGGTGGAAGGTTGCAACCTGAACTGCGGAATGACCGAGGAGATGGAGGAAGGGTTGCGAGAAGGCAGTTCAGGCCAGTGATCCTCGATAGGAGACTCATTCTCTTCCGACATGGCCAAGTCAGCCTCCAGGCAGGGAGCCACATTTGAATCCACACTCTCCATCAGGCCAGGCAAGGCCTAGATGTGAAGCGAACAACTGAATACATACAGAACCACAACAAAACAAACAAACCACAAACAACAATATTACAAACAGCAAAACCACAACAAAACGAGATAGAATAAACAAACAACACCTAGAACACCACAGAAACAACAAAACACTGTGTGAGTAGTCTTGCCTTGGTTTGGGTGGGCTGTCGTCCAGAAACTCCCTGCTTCCGATCTCAGGCTTGGACTCAGGTGGGCTAGGGACTGTAGTATCTGAGTGTACATTAGAGTGCTTTGATTCCTCCAAAGGATAGGAGGAAACAGGATCACATTAACAATAATAATAGTGGTTGGTTGACTGGTATATATAGTTGGGAAAAATGTCTCGCTCCAAATGTACTAGTATATTGTGTACTGTCTTCTTAAAGTATATTGCAGGATCCCAAGACTTCACATTACCCTGTACAGATGCTACTGAGTCCTGATTATGTGGGATTTCTCTAGGTTATAAGTATACTGATTGATTGATGACATGGTTGATAAGTACAGTTGGGCACATAAATGGGTAGTACAGTACGAGCATAAGTTTCTTTACCCCCATGGCGAGAATGAGGTCGAAGTTGTGGCTGGAGAAGGGTCAGACAAGCGAACACTGGAGTCAGTATATCATGACGGCGAAAAATGTGTTGTATTCAAGTGAACACCTGTAGTGACATGAAGCATCATCCCAACATTATGAACTGGTTCATTTTTGTTCGTCTAGTCCATATCCAACCACGACTTCGACCTAACTCTTGCCAGGGAGTAAAGAAACTTATGATTGTGACTGTACAGTCCAGGTTAAAGATTCTTGTCCTATTTGAGTAACCAGTGTCTATTATCAGGTACTTGCTTTTATTACCATCCTCAATACTGACTTCTGCCTCTGATGTCACCTATTTAGCCCTAAGGAACTTGATATTTGGAGAATTTGACCATCTGTCATTTGGGCTGTACCCGCCATTCATGTGTCAAACTGTACATTGGTGTAACATAAAAACTTGCACAATTTCTTTATACCCTTTACAGTTACACCTTACTCTCTGTAAACTTCTCCCTTCTTTCTATTCCCATTCCTCTTCCTACTCCACCTTGCCCAGCCTCACAATAATCGAAGTACAATTCGGCTATGTAGATAATGTGGAAGGTAGTAGACTAGTAGATGGACTCATGGAACAATGTCTATCTCGCTGGAAGGTACAATGTAGACTGATTTCACAATGTAAATATACCCTTACCTGGCGCATAAATACATTGAAAAGTGTGTAATGAAATGCAAAATTCAGGAAAATTGAAAATAACATCAATATGAGACAACTGTGCAGTAATGCTGGAATTAGATGAAAGTAAGGTAATGTATATCGAAACAGATTTTAATAAAAAATACTTTAAAAATATATATAACATATTTCTCTTGTCTTCAAATGGCTTTAACAAGTTAACATTCTGACTAGCAACAGACTGGCAAATGGCAATGCATGAAACCTATAGTCCTTTAATTTTATGAAGGCGAAATACTGTGGCTGGTATAATCCCGTCATTAATGTGTATCTGCCAACACTTTTATTCTAAATAATTTATATATCTTTCCCCATAAATCTCTAGTTGTTTTCTAATTTCTCTACATATTGACTCCGTACAGGAGGGTATTGCCTGCATTAGTGATGTGGGCAATACTTTAAGGGTTTTGGCGCCCCTTCGGCCCCACCCACTAGGTTTTAGTTCTTCAACTATCCTTCTTTTCTTTCTATTTCCTTCCTGTTTGCTGTCTCACCTCTCTATCACCGTTTACTGGCGCAGTTTTTCGAATCATATAATTGGACTAGGCCTATAAATGATAAGGGAGAAAGGCCTATGTCATTAAAACTTTTTTTAAACGAATGACAAGGTTAAAAATATGAGAAAGACAAGGTAAATGGTATGGAAGGAGGGAAGGGCAAGTGAAAGAGGGATAAGACATTAGGGAGGATATGTAAGGTTGCCAGTTACGTGAGAGATACTGTAATATTATAGCCTATGCATAAAATTATTCCAAGTTTATTGAAAACGCCATTCAAGTTTAAAATCGATTATTTTTTAGAAAATGCATATTTAGGAGAAAAAATCTTGGTAAATAGCTTAAAGAATTGTGAGTGTATTTTCTCGCCCAACAACAAGAAAAGCTAGCCTTACATGGCTGGAAATAGCCCTAAATCGCTGTGACTGTGTATGTCGTGACCCGGCTCCTAACGTATGACGGTGTATGTCGTGTCCCGTTCTCTAGGGGTTAATGGGTGTGTGATGTACAATAAAGGTTTACTGTACACAAATTCATTACAACACACCCATAACTACAATGGAAAACAAGGTTTTACTGTATTTTCACATGAGCTACAGTGAATCACATTACACAAGAAAATAATACAAGGTCAGATGGTTAATTGTTCATCAGATGTTTTCGACAGTTTTCTTGCCCATACACTACACAACAGTACTCTATTATTTCATTATATCTCTGAACAATGTAATGGTTCCAAACTTTAGCGATAATCACAACATGATATTTGGGTGTACAGTATTGGACAATTATTTGAGAATTAATATTATAACTGCTCACATTTATTATTTCATGGCATTACATTAAGTTTGGTTAGGTTCCTGCAAGTGTAATGTTGAGTAAATCATCACATGTCAGCCTAAATCACCTCTCCCCTTCTCCCTTAATTAACCTAGTCACCAACAGCTCTTACTCCACGCTGTCCAGGCCACCTCTCCAACCAGCGAGATAACTGCTGTCAAGAACCCCAGCACCAGGACAAAAAAAGCAGCCTGGAGGTGAAAAAAAAGGGTCTGTATACAGTACATGGTTAGTGTGAATGAAATTTGTGATGACAGTGGATGCAATACTGAAAAATCAACCGTCATCACTCTTAGGGTCATCGGCAAGAATTACCGTGATGTTGATGATGGTGCAGTACAATGTTTATGTAGTTTGTTTATAGAGTCACCTTAACCCATAACAACCGCAATTCATATGACAGCCTTCACCCACAACCGCAAATCAACTTGATTTTTAAAGTTACTCTAAGGTTAGTTTTGTTCTTATCGATTTGTAGAGCTTTATTTTACACACCAGAATATGCAAACAAAAGTCTTTTATCTCCACTGGTGTTAGTACAGCAGCATATCAAAGTAGGAAAATAATATGACAGTTACCCCCCCAAATAACATACGAAGGCATACGCATGTGTTACGCATGATTATAATGCGTATATGGATGAGTATGTGTACCTCGATGTGTGCTTGAGTGTTTGTGAATGTAAAACGAGTATATAAATGCACTGAAATAGACAGAAAAGGCAACATACAAGTCATTTTTGCATACAACTGTGCATACCTGTGATACGCTAACGCATGCATGCACAATGTATGGGAGTGTTTGAAAGTGTGTTATACTAATATCCAATGACTATAAGAGCTAGGGGAGGCAGAGAGAGGCTAGGGGAGGCAGAGAGGGGGAGTGTATAACAGGCCACGAATGATGGCATTGGCTCAGATAACACAGAGTGGGTGTGGATGTACAGTCGACGGCAAAAGTCCCGTCGCCTCACTTGCTTCACCGAGGCACGCGATGTTCATAGACTCGTGATTATTAGGTGTAGAAAACGTGTGTATTTCTCGAGTCCATGAACACTGCCTGTCTCGGTGAACCAGGTGAGGCGACACGAGTTTTCCGCCGACTGTACTTTGGCCACTCCCACCTACACCAAAGGGGGGGGTGAGTCAGCCAATCACGATCAATTACAATAGTCCAGGGCTACAGCATTCCTTTGGTACTACTGCTGTGGCTATATGTAGCCCATGCAGTTATTTATGGGCTGTTCATTTAAACGGACCATCGGCTTCAAGGCCTAAAATTCGTATAGTCTGTTTAAACAGACGATAGTCATTTAGGGGTTAATGGGGTGCGGGAGTATGGGACAGGCTTGGGGTGGGTAGTAAGCCTGTCCCCTATTCCAGCAGCCACTAAATCCCCCCCCCCCAAGCCTGTCCCCCTACTCCCGCACCCCCCAAGACTGTCGCCTACTCCAGCACCCCCCATTCTACCCTAAGCCTATCCCCTACTCCCGCACTCCCTTAATGGTGTCACACCATCGCCAACACCATCATAATTCTTGCGTACAACATTTACTTTCTCACCTGTAAGTGTTCCAGGGTGATGGCTCCTGGTTTCCTGTTGCCTGTGAGTGTCGGTGTGGAGGAGGAAGCGGAATACGAAGAATACGCTCGAGCCAGCTCAATGTTCTTCCAGTGTGAGATGAGACCAGATGACAACATGCGCATCAGCCTGATCAGAAGTAGAGGAGTTATTGATGACTTTGTTGTGTTATAAAAGAGAAGGTGGTTATCTGAAGATGAACCAACAAATGCAATTGTATATCCTACTCTGTTTATTTAACTGATTCTTTTGCATTACCTGCAGTGTGTTTCTTAAACACACACCATTTACATTTGGTTAAGAGAAAACAGAGTCCTTACATCTGGTTAAACTTAGGGAGGAAGGGTGCCCCAGAGAAACAGGCAATACCATAGCCTTGTGGGTAGAAGGTCTGTTGGGCAAAGTAGAAGCGCTGTCTGCCTCTCTGTATGGCACTTAACTCAGAGTTCATCTGGATATTGATGAACAGGTACTTCTCTTGTGTTATCTAAAAGGTGGGAAGTAAAGCAGTAGTCAATAGTTAGAAAGTGGTTTTGATTTGTTTGCCTTTTGTTCTCAGTTGATGTAGGATAAATTGTTCAAGTTTAATTCGGTAAAAAATGCTGAAATTATATATTGTATTCATAAATTAGTCATTATGAGTACCGTATTTATTATCTCTCACCTTGTCAAAGCCGTGATCTGCATTCCTGACAAAGTTAGTGTAGTCAAGGAGTTTCCACACCTCTTGATACACTCCGCTTTTCGCCTCCTGTCATGGGGTCTCAAATAAGCTTGTTAATATACTGTAAAACCTGAAAGATTTTCAATATCTCCTTTCCTTATAGTTTATCTCCTTCATGCTTGCTGCTCCACCTCTCTATCACCTCATCCCTTGTCCTACCTCACCTACATGGTCCTCCAGGCCTAGGGTGGTGTTCCTACATCTTCAATATCATCTATAATCATTTGGCATTAGGGAGAATATAATAACTAAAGGCTACACTGGCATTACAACGAGGTTTAAATTTTCCCACCTGGAAGATGTACAGGTCACTAGTGCCTTCAATCAATCCCACACTGAAGCCCTGGGCAACTGCAGCGGGTAGGTCCCACAGGCTGTCCACAGGTGTCTCATAGGAAGGGACAGCCAACACAGCTATCAGTGTGCCAGAGTACAGGGCTGGCCAAGGAAGGGTAAAGGCTGATTTAGAGAGAGGCAGGGTAGGTCAAGGGATGGTGGATTAGATAGAGGCAAGGTAGATTAGAGAGGGGCAGGGTAAGGTAAAGCAAAGAAAGCTTGGGTAAGGTAGGGAAAGGAAAGGCGAGGGAATGTAGGATAAAGTTAAGCTTAGTGGAGCAGGACAGGGAAAATAAGGATATGACAGAGTGGAACAAGGTAGGGTCGTTCAGGACAAAAGAAGATAAGGCAGAACAGATCATGTAAGAATATATAGGCCTAAAAGTCACACCACGTTAGGGAACGACCAATCAGTACAATACAATATAAAATAAAATCCATATATCAAAACCAATGGGAACTATAATGGATCCACACCTTGAACTCACTCACCATAGACATAAAAACAGAAGAGGTACCATGAGACGAACAAGAAACGCAGGTACCAAGGCCGAGGGTACAACAAGTTACTCTGAACCACCAGACTACGAAAGAAATGGAAGGAGAACTCGGAGACCCCCCTTGTTGTTGACCCTTTGATATATATGTTGAAGACGACCTCTCTCTGATGTGACATGACCATTCCCTCTTGGCTGGATACAGGTCGGTGGGAGTCAGGTGGGGGAGCGAGCCATGTGAAGAGTCTTGTGAGGGGTCCCAGTCCTAGAGTAAACAGGCCGATACACAGCCACACCTGGTATGGGATAATTTTTTTTTGTCTGTTGGTAAATCTGGAGCAACTGCTGAATCCTCCAAACTATTCCTAGCAACAGAACACCCTTATTTTTGTTCATCTGGTCCTGTTTCCTGTCATACTTTGGAGGAATTAAGGCACTCCAATATACCAACAGTGAATTACCCCCTTAAGGGACAATGTGTGTGATATAGTCAGAAAATTGGAGGTTAGAGAGTCCTTCAAATGTTGTCACGAAACACCACCTATATTGAAGGAGTTTGTTTCGTGGCATAGTTAGGAGGAATCAGAAGTCATCAATCTCATAAACGATCACAGGGTACTTAATTAAGAGTAGATATTATTTTGCGTTGGCTTAATTAAGGTTGAGTGACGGGTTTGTTTGTACCTAAGAAGAAGAAGATATGTTTGGCATTTGTTTGTGCATGGTTTGGTTTGTGTGAGAATTGGTTCGGTGGTTGAGGAAATATGAGATCGAATGAGTTGGGGTTGGGTTGTATTGGTTGGTCCGTGAGTAGATATCTGAATGGGTTGGTAAATGAGTGAATGAGTGAGTAATGTGTTTAGTGTATAAGTGGGTAAAAAAAAATACTTGTTGAGTATATTTAATATCCTGACCAACACAATCTTCATCTTCCAATTAAATAACTCTCCTTGCCGTGTTCTCCCCCTACCCTGACCTGAGCTGTGAAGGGTGAGAAGGCAGCCAGGGCACGACTTCTGAGTTGGGGTGTCCTTGAAACCACGGTGAGGGAGTCGAAGAAATAAGGAGCTGAAAAGTCAATCACTCTCTCTCTCTTTCCTGTATAGTGTGAAGACGAGAAATGTGCCAATAGTTATTTATTTATTTATTTGTCTATTCATTTATTACTATTATTTGTAGTAGTAGTAGTATTACACGTAGTAGTAGTAATAGTGATGGTATTCTTGTTGTTGTTGTTGTTCTTCTTCTTCTTCTTCTTATTATTATTATTATTATTATTAATATTATCAATATTATTAATATTATTAATATTATTATTATTATTATTATTATTATTATTATTATTATTATTATTATTATTATTATTATAAGACCCTTACTTGTAATGGTAATCTGACTTATGGCCAGATGAGCTACACGGTTTGCCACGTCACCAATCATACCGGTAATGGTGCCGTTGTCAAGAAGGTTACCCCACTTACCGTCGCTGGGCCTCCTCACCTCGTACCTAAAGAAAGAGAATGTTAACTTTTGGCACTTCTATCCATGGGGCTGACTTTATTCTTTGTGAACATTAGCCATCCCCCACAGGGCTAGAATATAGATTGTTGTAGAATCTGGTCACTTTTCTAGTGGATTTGTCGAGATCTGCCCACATGGATTAAAATTCCACGTGAGGTGTACTGCAACCGGAGCTCCTTTTTTTTCACTGCTGTGTGAACCGCCAGCACACAGGGTGCATTATGCAGCAGTGTAAACTCCCTCCCCCTTATGGTGCCTTCAGGGCTGGTCTCATGGAAGGTTCTGCCCCACTTTTGTATATATATATATATATATATATATATATATATATATATATATATATATATATATATATATATATATATATATATATATATATATATATATATATATATATATATAGTGTGTGTGTGTGTGTGTGTGTGTGTGTGTGTGTGTTTTAGGGAGCCATGTAAGATTTTTTTGTAATTATGATCCAGGCACGTAATGTTTAAATGCATAGAGCAGGGGTTCTCAAACTTTTTAACTCGTCGACCCCCCAATGAAGTTGCACATTTTCTGTTGACCCTCTAGCAGCCTTGCTTTTAATAATTCAAGGAAAAAACACCGATGCCAAAATCAGTAGGAGTAGTAGTAGTAGTACTAGTAGTTGACATATAGTATGATAAAATGGTAACACACAGTAAGAAAATATGTCAAGGTGTATGAGTATATGTAGCTTAATTCAAGAAATTAATATATATATTTTTTTAATCTAATGGTGTCTGATATTCTTCAGATTTTTACAAATTATAATCGAGAACATCAAATTGGAGGCTTCAATGGTCCGTTCGACCCTAACAGTAAACATTCACCGACCCCCTGGTTATTCATCAACCCCCTTTCGACCCCCTGGTTATTCATCGATTCCCTTTCGACCCCCTGGCTATTCATCGACCCCTTGGATGATCCCATCGACCCCTGGGGGTCAATATCGACCACTTTGAGAACCCCTGGCATAGAGTAATTAGAGTGATCAGTAACATCATAGCCCCCCCAAACGGGAATCGCCTTGACGAGGTGGGGGGGCTTGCGTGTCTCTATGACCTGGTGAGCTAGGCTAGAGGGGGCTTTGGCCCCTGCTCTGCCCCAATTTTGGGGAGAGAGGGTTTCCCATGCTAGTAAGGTCGCCAGTGAGAGACCAGACTAAATGATTCCTATGCAATAGGCTGCCAGTACGGGCCAACAGTGCTGCCCTCCAGAGGGACTGCCTTCTAGGGGCAGTCCTATGTTGGATGGTTGGGTGTCTGGGCCGGGAGATGTTGGGGAAGGGGGTCTTAGCACCGTCGTGGGCAAACTTTCGAGCCATTGGGGTGCTTTTTAAAACGAGTGGCCCCGTGGGGGAAGAGGTACTCCGCCCGCGGCAACCAGCGCTCGGTCCCCTCATCTGCCCGGTTGGTAGTAGCTCTTGGCTCCTGGGGCCAACAACTTTAATTAAATGATATACGGATAAACAAAAAACAAAACCCAAATCTCACTCTCGAGCGGTGGTCGACCAGGCCCTCGAGACGCCAAAATCTGGTCGTGGTGATGAGCAGAGAGCTCCAAATATGAGTAGACCCAGCAGGTCGGGTGTAGTGTCAGATAACCGTGTTAGAGGTTGTGACACATTGATAATAACTAACGTACAGGCATCACTTTCGTATGGCGCTATCCACTCCATTTTTAAGTGTTTCGGAGTAGTCCTTCGTATCCGAATCACTTATGACTGTGATTGTAGGTCTAATCGGTGTTATATTACATTCAAAACAAATGCTGCTGCCAAAGCAGCATTTGAGGCAAAAGATTCTCATACAGTGGGGGATACTCACTGTAAAGTTCAGTTAATGCGGTTTGCCAATGTAGTAGATAGTGATAATGACTACTGTCCTAACGTTTTTGATGACTCTAAAGAGAATGTCCCAAAGGAACGTCAGGTTCCAACACCCTTTTGGTTTGTGGCATATTACAGGGAAGGACGTGGTAACCTCATCCATGCTTCCCGTTATTTGGAGAAGGAAGTTGGAGTACTACCAATGGGCCACATAAAGAAATATGGTAAGGGCGTCTTAATCAGAGCCAAAGATCTTACTCAGGCCATGATGCTCCTCAATCTCCTCTGTCCTACTGATAGCATGTTTGAATCTATCAAACCACACCGAACATTCAATTATAGCAAGGGGCGTATATATAATTAAGACCTATATGAATTTTCAGAAGAGGATATTCTTGCTATGTGCCCAGACAATGTCCAACGAATAACAAAGATGAAAGGCAGTAAAAATATGATCATCCTCACTTTTTATGGTTCGCATATCCCAGATCGCATAAACATTAACCTCACCTCTTTTGAGGTGAAGCCTTTTGTTGAGCGTCCCTTACAGTGTTTCAGTTGCTATGAGTTTGGTCACGGGAGGAGGAACTGCAACAACCGTTCCCGGTTTGGTAATTGTTCTGCTTCTGACGCACATCTTATTTCTGAATGTCGGTCAGAGAGTTACTGCTTTTACTGCAGAGATGCTCACCCCTTGCGGTCTCGCCAATGTAAGATGTACCTCCTTGAGCAGGATATTCTCCACTTCGCTAATAGCCAATTCATTAGTATTGGTAGTGCCACACGGCAACTCAACTTCAGGCGACAGAAGGATGGTGGTGTTAAGACATACGCCTCCACCCTTCGCCCCAAATCAGTTGTAACACCCTCTCAACCCTCTCAAGAGGCAGCTGCTTTATGCTCCAGTGAGAGCGTTTCTAAGGTTACACTACATAATACCTTCTCTGTTTTGGAAACCTCATCAGACACTCATTCTGCTCACCCTTCAACTGATGACAATTCTGCAACTTTAGCTAAAGGTGTCCATGTGGTAGAGGTTCACGCTGCCACACGCTCTCCAAAAAGGAAACTTAAGTCACCTAAACGGTCACAGAGACGTCTTCATGGTTCCTCTGAGGCACTTGACTCAATAGATGCTCCTCCTTATAAAGCAACCATCTCTGAGGACTCATCCATAGTTTCCTCTCAATGTCACCAGAAGCGTTCTCGTGGCTCTGATGAATCTCTTGATTCAACAGAAGTTCCTCCTCGCAAGTTTTCTTCAGGACTATCAGAGGAGCGTGAAGTTAATGTGGATGCCACTGATGTCGCGACTTCAAAAGATTCAGTTTCTTCTCCGCTAGAACAGCAGAGTGATTCTACCACCTGTATTATGGATGTTGATGTGTCTTCCTGTGTCAGTGATACCACTGCTGCACAGGACAATACCAATGTAAATGCTTCTAAGAATATCCCTGCTCATATACCTTCATCTTTATCAAACATATCAAATGTTTCAGGGACTCGTCAGCGGGTCCCAATTACTACCCCAAGTACTACTCCTCGGGTTCGCTCTTCTAGTGGCCCAGGATTTGACAAAACGTATCGTTTGAGTAGACCTTCAGGTCGAGGTGGTAGTGGGAAGTACCTCGATGAGGCTTCCCATAAACCAGGACCAAAGTAACACTTTTTAAGGTCCTTCAGTAGAATTGCCGTGGCTTGCGTGCTTCTTGGGAAGAACTTCGCATTCTTCTCTCTAGTTTCTCTCCTGTATGTGTTTCTCTTCAAGAGACAATGCTTGGGGACTACATTCCTGCCAGTCCTCCAGCATATACTGCATTTTATTCAAATTCATTTGAAGGGCAGGGTCACCATGGTGGCTCTGCCATCCTAGTTCGTCGAGATATTCCATGCACGAGCCTGGAGCTTGACACACCACTCCAGGCTGTTGCTGTTGAGGTTTTTATGGACCGCCCCTACACTGTGTGCAGTCTATACCTTCCTCCCAGTGTTATAGTAGAGAAGGGTGATCTTAACCATCTTGAACGGGACCTTCCCTCTCCCTTTATTTTATTGGGTGATTTTAATGGGCGTCATCCTCTGTGGGGTGATAGTTCGGTCAACCCCAGGGGTGTTTTATTAGCTTCTTTTATTGAGAATGAGGGATTAGGGGTTTTAAATACGGGAGATGTGACACATTTTAATAGCCCAACTGGGACTTTTACCACCATTGACATTTCCCTTTGCTCACCCAGTGCTCTGTTAGATTTTACTTGGAGAGTGTTGCCAGATTTATATGGTAGTGACCAATTTCCTATACTTTTAGAAGGTAACAAGTATGAACCTCAGTCTCGTCTTCCTAGGTGGAAATTAGAGAAGGCTGACTGGCAGTTTTTTAGAGAGCTAACTTCTTCGGTCTCTTCAGTAGCCGATTTTGGTAGCTCTGATGAGGCTGTAACATATTTCATTGATGTACTCCACTCTGCCGCTCTCAACTCTATCCCTAAAACTTCTGGCTACTTTCCCAAACGTCCTGTCCCTTGGTGGTCACCAGTCTGCACCACTGCTGTGAGGGAGAAGCGCGCTGCTTTCTCTCACCTTCGTCGCAATCTTGGGGCTAGACGAGTTTTAAAAGAGGCACGACGTGCATCTTGGAAGGCCTATGTGTCTTCAATTAATAGTAAAACTTCACTCACTCAAGTGTTCAAGAGAGTCCGTAAGATGGCGGGGAAGTTTTCTCCTAGTTCTCCACCTGTACTTAAGGTCAATGGAGTTCAGATTATGGATAGTTTGACAGTGGCCAATACCATGGCGGAAGCTTTTGCTAGAGTCTTCAGCCGTGACTCTCGACCTCTGGCTGTGAGACATGAGTTAAGAGCCAAGGAGCGTACAGCCCTGAATTTCTCAGGGAATGAGAATGAAAGTTATAACCATATATTCACCCTAAGAGACCTGCATTCTGCTCTCTCTCTCTGTGGGGACACTTCTCCTGGGCCAGACAACATCCCATATGCAATGTTGCGACACTTGGGTGAGGAGGCACTCTCATTTCTCTTAGCTTTATATAACAGAATCTGGGTGGAGGGTGTCTTCCCTTCTGGGTGGAGGGTTGCTACCATCCTTCCTTTCCCCAAGCCAGGCAAAGACTCTAGTGATGCCCTCAATTACCGACCAATTGCTTTGACCTCGTGTTTATGTAAACTATTTGAGAAGATGGTGAATGTCAGACTGGTATACTTCTTGGAACGGGGTGATTTTCTGTCTCCGTCCCAGTCGGGTTTTCGTAAACATCGTTCCACTACAGATGCTCTGGTCAGGTTGGAAGCTGCTGCATGTGAGGCCTTTGCACGACATCAACACCTTGTCTGTGTATTCTTTGATTTAGAGAAAGCATATGAAACTACATGGCAATATGGCATCCTGCAGCAGCTCCATGTATATGGCCTGCGAGGTCGCCTTCCTCGCATTCTTAAAGAGTTTCTTAGTGGTCGCAGTTTTTCTGTAAGGGTTGGTACAGCTCTCTCAGCATCTGTTGTACAGGAGGAGGGCGTCCCTCAGGGAAGTGTCCTCAGTGTCACATTGTTTGCAGTAGCAATTAATGCCATTGCCTCATCCCTTCCGGACGGTATAGCCAACTCGATGTACGTTGATGACCTAGCAGTCTGGTTTGCTGCCTCCCGTATGTCAGTGGCGGAGCGACGCATGCAGCTTGCCCTTGACAGAGTGTCACGTTGGACTGGTTCTCATGGGTTTCGATTTTCTCCTGCCAAGACGGTTGCTATGCACTTCTGCCGCATCCGAGGTGGCCACCCTGATCCGGACTTATTCATGTATGGTCATCGGATATGCTGTGTCGAGGAGACTCGCTTTTTGGGTCGCCTTTTCGACAAACGATTGACTTGGGTTCCTCACTTACGTACACTTAAGGTCTCTTGCCTCAAGGCTCTTAATCTGTTGAGGGTTCTGAGCCATACTACCTGGGGGGCTGATTGGGCCACCCTCCTTCGCCTATACCGTGTTTTTATTAGGTCAAAACTTGATTATGGGTGTGAGGTGTACTCCTCTGCCACAGATGTCCGTCTCAGAGTTTTAGACCCTGTTCATAATGCTGGGATACGTCTGGCAACTGGAGCGTTCAGGTCATCACCAATCCCCAGTCTCCTGGTGGAAGCTAACGAACCACCTCTAGATCTCCGTCGCCAGTCCTCAATGGTTCGTTGTTGGCATCGATTACATCGACTTCCCGACTCCCTTCCTTGCTTGGCGGTGTCATCTGATATCATGTCTAATTATTACCTTTCACATTCTCGTACACCTTGGCCCTTTGGCTTCCGGGTCAGGAAGGCTATGGAGGAGATGGGAATTGAAGATTTCCAGATTCGTCCTGTGAGGGTCCCCAGGGTGGCTCCATGGCTTCTTCCACAAGTTTTTCCCTGCACCTGTTTTACAGACAAAAAAGAATCTCTTCCTCCTCCAGTGGCTCGTTCCCTGTTTTTAGAACATGCCTTCACTCACAGGGAGTCCCTCCCTGTGTATACAGATGAGTCAAAGTCTGATGCTGGAGTTGGTTTTGGAGTTGTCTTTCCTGACTTTTGCCGTGGTGGTAGACTTCCTTCTGTCATGTCGATTTTCACTGCTGAGCACTCGGCCATTTTATATGCCATCCAAATGATTTTTACTCTCCCTCAGCCTGCTTTTACTATTTATAGTGATTCTTGTAGTGCCTTGCAGGCCTTGTGCAATTTTAACTCTCCCCATCCCCTGGTGTTGGCCATCCTTGAATGGCTTGTCCTCCTGGGTCGTCGTGGCCGCAAAGTCACTTTCTGTTGGGTCCCGGCCCATGTGGGTGTCGATGGTAATGAGCGAGCTGATGCCCTGGCTAAGGCTGTGGTCTCCAATTCTCGGCCTCCTGCCGGGCATCATCCTGTCCCTGCAGTAGACCTTCGACCCTATATAGATGCTGCCATTCGTTCCTGCTGGCAGGACAGATGGGACGCAGTCGGGGCTAACAAGCTCCGCGACATCCGCCAACGCCTTGGTTTGTGGAACTACGGCGGCCTGTCCCGCCGGTGGGAGACGGCTCTTGTCCGTCTCCGCATTGGCCACACATTATTGACTCATGGCTTTTTAATGGACAGGATTAACCCTCCCTACTGTGATGATTGTCTGGTCCCTTTGACAGTGAGGCATATTATTGTTGAGTGTCCCAGTTTTGGGGACCTGCGTCGTAGGCACCTCTCCGAGTACCGGGTGGGTGACGGTTCTTACAGTCTCTCCCGGGTGCTCGGGGAGGAGGCTTGTAGTGTGGGAGGGAACACTCTCTCCTATGTGGAGGAGGCTGGCCTCCTCCATAAATTGTGATTTTATTATATTTATGTTTTTTAAATAATTTGATATTATTTAGTCGTGATTCTTTTTTTATATATTAGTTAAGTTGACGCGTTCTTTTAGTAATGGTGTGTGTTTATAATTTGTGTGTAATTTAGTTATGATGCGTGTCCCTTTCGGGAGTTTGTGATTTTGTTAGTTGAGGATAATAATTTTGTGTTGGGCGGTATATGACCCTAGCTGTTGCGCCGCCAGATGCTTAGTTGCATCACTAAATAAATAAAATAAATAATAAGTAACATCATAGCCCACTCACAAAAGTTTAGACAACGACCTAGGAAGAACAGAATAGTTCGAAATATATGCATAGAATAGTTAGAAAAAAATGCATTAACCCACTCACGTGAAGTTCAGACAGAGACCTAAGATGAACAGAATAGTTAGAAATATACACATAGAATAGTTAGAAATATATGTGTAGAATAATTAGAAAAAAGGCATTAACTCACTCACGTAAAGTTTAGATAAAGACCGAGTGTGTTTATAATCTGTACATCTATACCGATGTCAGGCACATCTCCAGCAGCTCCACCAGGCAGTGACTTGAGACCGAAGAAGGGCCAGTTGTCATTAGCCGAGACCTTGAGTGTTCTCCCGTCAAAACTACGGTATTGGTTGATGAGGTTTGGTACCCAGCTGGTGGTGAAGGTATATTGGTGTTTGTCCTTTCCTCGCCACCCCCGGACCCTCATGTGTCTCACCCCGGAGTTTGAAGGTGTAGGGGGCCTAGGGGGGTGCCACTCACCCACTCGTTCAAACCTAGATAAAACAGTATTAATGATAATAATAATAATAATAATAATAAAAATAATAATAATAATAATGCTGGGGAGATGGAAAAGCAAATTACCAAGTGAGTTTATTGGCCTGACGTTTCGGCTTTCTCTCAAAGCCATTCTCAAAGGAATCAGTGTCTTACAGATAGACAGGTATATTTATAGTCCCTGTATGGAGGTACAGCTGTGCGTACTGCGCCTTGATTGGCTGTTAGCAGTCACACTTGATCCTGTGTCAAAATAATGATAATAACAATAGTAACAACAACAATATGCATGACAATAACAATAATAATAATAATTTATGATAATGACATGTATATAATAATAATAATAATAGTTACAAGTATGTATTAATAATATTATTATCATTATTTATTATTAATACATACTTGTGACTATTATTATTATCATTATTTATTATTAATACATACTTGTAACTATTATTATTATTATTATTATATACATGTAATTATCATAAATTATTATTATTATTGTTATTGTCATGTAAATTGTTGTTGTTACTATTGTTATTATCATTATTTTGACACAGGATCAAGTGTGACTGCTAACAGCCAATCAAGGCGCAGTACGCACAGCTGTACCTCCATACAGGGACTATAAATATACCTGTCTATCTGTAAGACAGGAATCTTTCGCTCCAGAGCCGGATCAAGAAGAGGAAGAAGAAGAAGAAGAAGAAGAAGAAAAAGAAGAAGAAGAAGAAGAAAGAAGAGGATCAGAAGAAAAAGAAAGAAGAGCTACCATCTATTCACCTACTTGCCAGCATGCTTGCTTGCCTGCTTGCCTGCGTGCCTGCCAGCTTGCCTCCCTGCCTGCTTGCTTACTTGTGATAGTCGTTATTTAGCGGTCTTACTCTCTCTCTCTCTCTCTTTCCTTTCCCCCTCCCCATTTCTCGCTCTCTCTCTCTCTCTCCTCCCAACGAAGTCTGAGTTGTATTGTTGTACTGATCTTTGGCCCACGGTTGGTGTGGTATTACACCAGCTGCTGCCGAACCAGTATTTTCAATTCATCTTGTACGGGTTTAAGGGATCTTTGCCTTGTACAATTTTCTTAATTTTTCGTCCTGGTGGAAAAGACCTACAGCACCTTCACTCTGCTGTATTCGTCTTGGAAGCCCCAAAGGTCCTCTATTGAGGAATTGCACTACTTAGGACAGGACAGCCACTCTATCTACAGCTACCACTGATCGCTCTGGTCAGCTGTAGGCTGGAGTGGTACCCCTCATCTTTTCTGCCTCTTACTCCTCCTGACACTCACTGATAGCTCTGAGTCTTGTCAGAGGGGTGGACGGCCTTCCTTACCTACACTAATCATCCCACACCCACATCCTCTCACCACCCCACTCATTCCCCCTCACCACTCCACTACATCTTGATCAACACCATTGCATCCCTCATCACCACTATCACATTACTTCCACACCATTAATCAATCCATGTCTAATTATGAGCCTCCAGGTTAGATTCAAATTTGTTGGGGTTAATCCCCCTGACGACCTTCCTTCCTTCCTATATAGCATATCTAATGTGCCTTATGTGCGCGCATTTGTTGCTACACACAACACTTTCAAGTTGCAACTTGCCTCAGAAGCTCACCTGAGTGAGTTTCTCAACCAACAAACCATTGACAAAATAAAAGCTGGAGGATTCGACCTAGTCGAGTCCCCTGAACTCAGGGCAAGTTGCACTGTAATCAGCAAGTATGTGGACAGAAGCCTCCTTGCCAAACCATCTGAGAGTCTTAATTCTGAAATCTCAGACAAAAACAATGTTACAGCCTCCATCTACAAGACAAAATTCTCATTAAAGATTAGGTGTGCCACTCCTCAGGAGGCCAATAAACTCCTCACCAATGGGGTAAAGGCCTTCTCCATCTTCATCCCCTCTCATTTCTGTGAGCTGGACCAGTGGTTCAACATCATTCAATGTCACGAATGCTACAAATATGGGCATGATACTAAAACATGCAATGCATCTCAGGTTTGCTCAAAGTGCAGTGAAGAGGGCCATTATTATACCCACTGTAGTAAGAACACAATCACTTGCCCAAACAGTCAGGGTCCCCACACTGCCATCAGTGGGGAGTGCCCTTCCAGGAAACAACTCATAAGAAATGCTAGATTGAACCACGGTTTAGCTCACACTCATCCTACCAACACACCTGCCCAACCTACCTACACCACTACCAACACACCTGCCCAACCTACCTACACCACTACCAACACACCACATACCTCAACATATAGTTATGCAACAGCAGCTAGAGCCCCCCTCCTCCCCACCCCCACCCTCCCATTCCAGCCCAACACCACCTCCCCTTATGGAGCCAACTTCCTGTGCAAGGATGACAGGATGCATCCAGGCTGCCTACCTTAAGGCAGGCCAGGATTTTCAGTAGTTTCCAAACTACTGCCTGAAATCCTGACCTACAACAACCTCCCAAACATTAAAATCCCTCCATCCTGGTTGGGACAACAACAACCTCCCCCTAATGCTCCCCCACCCCACCTCCCCCCTCCACCTACCCCAGCCACCCTCCCCCCTCCTCCTACCCCCTCCCCAATCCCCCTAGTCTCACAACCACAAACAAACACCAACTCCCACCACCACTCTCCAGACCCTGCTCCATGCGACGTCAAAATACCTCCCTCTCACCAGTCAAGCGCTCAGTAGCCATGCCCCCCCCCAAAGACACCATCAGACCGATCAAGGTCGACCTCTAAGAGGACAACGATAAGCCCTCTTTCTGGATCTCAACCAGAGCCAGAAGATGCCCCTCCTCCCAAAAGACATAACTCACATGACAAACACATACATAAAACAATTAACATAAAACAAAAGACACATAATACAAAACTCTCCCCATCTCCCACAAGAGTTACCACAGTTAAAGGTAGTGATGCTTAAGATAATACAATTTAATATAAGAAACTACTACATAAACAGACATTTACTCTCACATCTAATACAAGAATACGACGCAGACATCATACTTCTTAACAACACATGTAGAAACCACAGACACACAATAAAACACTTCACATACAAATCATATCAGACTGAGGGAGCATACGACGGAGTTGCAATTCTTGTCAAAAACACCATCAAACACACACTAATACACCGCAATTGGTCCTCTACACATTTCTTAGCCATAAAAACATACACAGACCTGGGACCTCTTGTCATTTCCACAACATACACCAGACCAAACACATATATCCCTTTCAGCGACCTGAATTACATATTCAATCATAACACTCCAGTACTTCACATAGCAGATATGAACGCCACACACCACGCATTACAACACAACAACAACAACAGACACGGTACACAATTATACACTCTCATGCAACATAAAAGACTTAACTTTCTCGGCCCTGAATTCCACACTACCTACACCAACAGAGGAATTGGCAAACCCGATGTTGCCATCACAAACAGACACTTCAACATGTTCCACTACCACATACAACCTGGCCCCCTTTCGGGGTCAGACCACATCCCAGTCATCTATTACATCTCTACAAACCCTATACTTATACCAACAACAAAACACTTAAAATACAAACAAGCTGACTGGGACACATACAAGCACATCTTGGCCGAGGAAAGATACACCACAAACTACGAAAACAAAACCATAGCAGACATAGACACACAATGCCAACACATACACAACAGTATACTTCAGGCCGCTGAAATACCCAAAACAACATACAAACCAATCTATTCTTTCAGACCCTCCATACGTACACAACGACTCCTCGTATGCTACCGAAACCGATTCAACAACAACAAAAACATGTTACACACACTAGTCCCAATACGGCAAGACCTAACCTTCCTCCGAAACCATATCCTCAATAGTCTCGAACACGACCATCACAAACATTGGACACACTTAATTAAAGAGACTGATTCTCACAGAATTAAAAACCCACGGGAGTTCTGGTGCCGGATCAGGCGGCTGATGGGTGTCCCCAGGGAACACACTCACCGCCTGTTTGTCAACAACCGAGCCATTACAGACCCCGTGGAAATTACACACGAATTTAAATCACACTGGGAAAACATTTACACACCACACTCACCCACTCCAACTGTCATTCAACATGTAAACAACATTAACCAACATATACAAAACATGCCACTCATGATTCAGCCAGACACACCTATACACTTGCATACATTAGACCCAGAAGACCTTCTCACAGCCCCATTTGATACTGACGAAGTCAAGCTCTTGCTCCGACATGCCCCTAAAAAGGCACCGGGTGCGACAGGCATTGGTTACAGACTTGTACACAACCTCCCTGACAAAACCATTGAAGCCATAACGACATTATTCAATGCCTGTTTAGCAACCGGTTACTTCCCTGACGCTTACAAAAAAGCCACTGCTACTTTGATCCCAAAACCAGGTAAACCCAAGACAAACCCTGCAAACTACAGACCAATAAGCCTTCTTGAGACAATAGGGAAAACACTAGGACGATTCATTAACAAACGACTACGACTACATTTCGAAGACGATGAACTACTGACAGAAAAACAATTTGGCTTCAGACCCTATCGCTCCACACAACAAGCACTAAATATAATCACCAACTACATACACATAAACAAACATACTCCTTCACCCTACAAAAGCGCACTTGTGACCAAAGACGCAGAGAAGGCTTTCGACAAAGTATGGCACGAAGGCCCGAAGTACAAAATCTGCACGCAATTTAACTTTCCCATAATAATTCAGAAACTCCTTTGTAATTTTCTTGATAACAGATTTATGCAAATTAAATTTCAAAATAATTTCTCGGAATATTTTCCACTGCGAGCAGGTGTGCCTCAGGGCTCAGTCCTATCTCCCACCCTCTACAGTCTACATCCTCTACACAAATGACATGCCCAACCCGATCCACGCTGACTCACTCACAATACAATATGCAGATGACGTAACTCACGTGACAAGGGCAGGCACACTTGATGCCCTGACAACCAAGACACAGAAAGAGCTTGACAGTGTTTCACAATGGGAGTCACACTGGCGAGTTCGGACTAATCCAACCAAATCTCAACTCACATTCTTTAATATTAAAACTCAAGCTCCTCGTCCACTTACCCTCTCCTCCCATGACAACATCCGTACTCCCATCCCCATCTCCAATACCTGCACTGTATTGGGGCTAAACATCGACAATCACATTCACATGCACAAACATGCATTAAGCATCGCTGCCAAAGCAAAATATCAGTTGGGCAAGTTACAACGATTTTATAACACAGACACCAAAACAAAATTACACCTATACAAAACACTCATACGCCCTCTCATTTCATATTCACCCCTCTCATTATCACTCACTGCCACCACACACAAGAAAAAACTACAGATAATTTAGAATAAGGCTCTCAGATGGGCACATAAAATACACTGGCAGGACTTCACCACAAACGAAGAAATACACGCACTCACAAACATGCCACCAGTCAACACTTACCTACACCACCTTTCAGATAAACAAATAAACAAACTCACAGACGGCCTACAACACTACATTGACAAACTCAACGCCATAACTCCACCTAGAAGACAATACGCAAACCTTTTTCATGCAGAATCCAGGCCACCACCCACACCTACTTACATCTACAGATAAAAATACAAATACGCCATTTTACAGACAAACATTAAAATACTCAATTCACAAACAATAAACACCAGCTGTCCCTAATTCTTCCCTGATTGACTGATATATCTCATCACTCGGGGAGGAAGTGGGGAGAGCAAGACACACACGCACTGATACGCGCACTGCCTCACATAACCCATACTAATCAACAACCTTCCTTCCCACATGCCTGCCCACTTCCTACCCTAAAATCCTTCCCTTATCCCACTGGCTCCATCAATGACTCTATCCATTTCACTCATACCCATTCCTCTTCACTTTGACCATTTTTTGTCTCACATTCCAACACCTCAGCACACACCACAAGACCATTCCTGCCCGCCCGCCCTTGCCTCGTCCTACATCCTCTTTCCTAAGTATAACGGTCCATTACCTACTTCCTTTTCCCAAAACCTATCAACGCATGTTGAGTTAAGCCTCGGCCCTTTTTCTCCCACTAAAACTCACTTCCTCTAGCTTACTCTTGCTCTATCCCCAACCTTCTTTCCCCCACCTTCACTACTTTTACTGTACTGTAAGACACTCATTCCTTTGAGAATGGCTTTGAGAGAAAGCCGAAACGTCAGGCCAATAAACTCACTTGGTAATTTGCTTTTCCATCTCCCCAGCAATAATAAGAAAACAATTCGCAAATTAGAAAAGATTTGCTACAAAATAAACAGCGCAGTGCTCGCAGTTATCTTCAACAAAACTTGCATTAAAGAGGGTTTCCTTCCCAAATAATAATAATAATAATAATAAGAACAATAATAATAATAATAATAATAATAATAATAATAATAATAATAATAATAATAATAATAATAATAATAATAATAATAATATGCAGTACTTAAAACAAATACACAACAAATACAACAACTTAAAATAAAGGAAGGTAAACAAATCAACAAACAAACTTACGTCACTTCTCCATTGGTGTTGATTCTGGTGGCTAAGAGTTGTAAGTCCTGATTGGATTCCTGTATGGCTAAGGTCATCTGTATAGTAAAAGAGAGAGAAAGAGAGGGGGGGGAGGGGAGGATTTGTCATAATTTTAGCAAGATAGAGAGAGAGAGAGAGAGAGAGAGAGAGAGAGAGAGTGTAATTATTTTAGCAATTGAGATGCTATATATTATATTATGCTATATATTATGTTTTGGGCAGACAGACTGACAGGGTACATAGTATGTGTGTGTGTGTATGTATGTGTATATTGTAACGAGTGTTTGTGTTATGATTGTTTCAAGTTGTTTCGTTTGTTGGGGTTAAGGTTTTACTGAGTTTCACTGGATTGTTTTCATAGTTAGCTGGAGTACAGTCACTGGCCAGTTCCGGCCTGACTGCCATCCCGCACAGTCATGTCTCACCTGTCCACATATATACGAGCACCCCAAGTTTAATAACAAAGAAGCATACTTTTATCTGGTATATGATTATCCCCACTACCTACAAGGAACTCTACATGGTGTCAGAAGTGGGATCGACTCAAGCCCCGTAAGGTGAACAGTGAACACTCAACATGGCGTCATCTTCCTTACCACCACCGCCAAGTTTTGACATTCACGATAGAAATGCAGCTGAACAGTGGAAGAACTGGAGGAGTCGCTGGGAGTGCTACGCTATGGCAACAGAACTCGACAAAAAACCAGGTGAAGTACAAGTCTCCGTGCTGCTGACAGTGATAGGAGTCGAATCTCATAAAGTGTTCCCCACGTTGCAGCTTACTGAGGACGAAAAGAAGAATGTGAAGAGTGTACTTGATTCATTTGAACAGTACTGCATGCCGTTCAAGAACACAGCCTTCGAGAGGTATCGTTTTAATCTTCGTGGGCAGGAGCCGGGTGAATCGTTTGAGCACTATGTTACTGCTTTACGACAGTTATCCCTCAAGTGTGACTTTGACTCGATTACACCAGACCAGATTTTACGGGATCGTATTATGTTTGGGATCGCTGATAACACCGTACGAGATCGCCTGCTACGTGAAAAGGATATCACGTTAGCACGAACACTGGAGATCTGCCGAGCAAGTGAAGTATCCAGTGCTCAGCAGAAGGAAGTCAGCAAAATACAAGATGGAAACATTCACGCCGTGAGCCGAGGAAGACAGCCGTGGATGAATAGAACTAACAAGAATGAAGCAGATGTTCAACGGATTCCAGGTAACGCAAGGAAACCAGCAGGATGGATTAAGGAGTGTAGATTTTGTGGATTGGAGCATGAAATGAAAAAAGAGGCATGCCCTGCGTGGGGTAAAACCTGTTCTAAGTGTAAAAAAAATAATCATTTTGCAGTAAAGTGTTCAAACTCCAGAAAAGAAATGTCTCGTTTGGACAGGAAGTCAGTTAATAAGTTGTCTAATGTCAACTTAGAAGACGATTCTGATTCCGAACTGCAGGTTTACACAGTTAAGAGAGTTTCCAGTGTTGAACTTAGGGAGGAACAGACTGTTACTTTGAAAATAAATCCAAAGTGTGGCATACGTTTCCAAATTGATAGTGGAGCAGACTGTAATGTTTTACCAGTCCATGTGTATTCAGAAGCAACTGGTGATCGTGAGCTAAGAAAAGTGAGCCCATCAAACAGTACATTGTTCGGTTATGGACGAGTAGGTAAACGTTCAGTGGGACAAGTGATGATTAAAGTCTATCGTGGAAATCGTACATGTAACCTTAGCTGTGAACTAGTCAGTGGGAAGGAATTCCACTCTGTGCTGGGCTATGAGGCATGTGTGTTTCTAGATCTTTTGGAAATAAAAGACAATGATAAAATAAATCCTCTTGACAAAAACAAAGAAATGCAAATACATGTAACACAGAGACAACGTAAAATAGAAAATAAAGAAGACTTGAAACAACAGTACCCTCAGGTGTTCAGTGACTGTGACTCTGTGGGAAAATTAGATGAGACTTATAAGATAAGAGTGAATGAGAGTGTGCCTCCAGTACAGCATGCTCCACGTCGTGTGCCTGCTGCTATTCGTACTCATCTACAGGAAGAACTCTGCCGTCTAGAGGACCTCGGAATCATCTCTAAAGTTACAATTCCTACAGACTGGGTATCATCATTAGTTGTAGTGCCGAAAAAAAATGGCCAACTGAGAATATGTATAGACCCTAGGGATTTAAATAAAGCAATCAGAAGGGAACACTACCCAATGCCAACTATTGAAGACATCGCAACAAGGTTGTCAGGAGCTCGGGTGTTTTCAATATTGGATGTTAAGCAGGGGTTCTGGCATGTGCAGCTCGAAGAACAAAGCTCCTATCTCACCACGTTCAATACACCTTTCGGAAGGTACAGGTGGCTGAGGATGCCATTTGGGATTTCGTCGGCCCCAGAAATTTTTCAGCAGAGAATGCATCAACTCATAGAAGGCCTGCAAGGAGTTGAAGTAATGGCAGATGATTTTGTCGTTTACGGGTGTGGTGCTACACGAGAAGAAGCGATGGCAGACCACGACCGGAAGTTGCAAGAGTTTCTCTGCAGATGCAATGAACAAAACGTGGTCCTAGGCATAGACAAGCTTCAACTCAGACTCTCAGAGGTGCCTTTTCTAGGCCATGTTATATCTGAAGAGGGTATAAAAGCTGCGCCCCAGAAAATTCAAGCCATAGTGGAGATGCCTGCGCCAAATGATCTCTCTGGACTCCGTAGACTTCTGGGCATGGTGCAGTATCTTGCCAAATTCTTGCCTAGACTCTCTGACATTACCAAGCCACTAAGGGAGCTGACAAAGAAAGACGTTCAATTCGTGTGGAGAGAGGCTCAAGAGGAGTCTTTTAAAGCCTTGAAAAGTGCAGTTACTACAACACCTGTTCTTCGGTACTACAGCGTGAAGGACGAGGTTACTGTTCAATGTGATGCCTCTCAGTCCGGACTTGGTGCAGTGCTCACACAAGAGGGACATCCAGTTGCGTTTGCCTCACGAGCACTGACTCCTGCAGAACAAAGGTATGCCCAGATAGAAAAGGAGTGTCTGGCAATTGTTTTTGCTTGTGAACGCTTTCATGAATACACATATGGACGCAATACCATAACTGTTCAGAGCGATCATCAGCCACTAGAATCAATATTCAAGAAGCGATTAGAAGATGCACCATCGAGACTACAGAGGATGTTGCTACGTCTGCAAAAGTACAGTCTACAAGTGGAATACCTTCGAGGTAAGCTTATGTTGCTGGCAGACACTCTAAGCCGAGCATATTTGCCAGGAAACATCGAAGATATGAAGAAAGTGAATTCCCTAGAAACAGCAAGATGGAAGGACACACTTATGGTAAGTGAAGAGCGAGTAAAGGAAATTCGTGACCATACAAAAGCAGATGACGTACTACAGGAAGTGACAAAGGTAATCTTTAATGGGTGGCCAACGTCAAGACATTTAGTTCCTGTTGCTGCACGACCGTACTTCAACATCAGGGATGAATTACATGCAGAGGATGGAATCGTTTTCAGAGGAAATCGCCTTGTGGTGCCAGTCACACTACGTAAGGAGATGATGAATATTGCACACCAAGGACACATCGGCATCGGAGGCTGTTTGCGAAGAATGCGTGAAGCCTTGTTCTGGCCAGGCATGTCGTCTGATCTGAAAGCGCTCGTCGGCCAATGTGACACATGTCTGACAGTAAGAGACAACCCTTGTAAGGAACCCCTGGAAAGTCATAAATTTGATGCTCGAGCTTGGTCAAAAGTTGGGGCAGATTTGTGTTTTATGGATGGCCGTAATTTACTCGTAGTTATAGATTACTACAGTAATTACATAGAAGTGGCTAAGCATAACACTATTACGTCCATAGCAGTAATCAAGGAGCTTCAAAACATTTTTGCCCGCCATGGTGTGCCTGATACGCTGATAACAGACAACGGCCCTCAATTTGTCACAGCTGAATTTGAAGTATTTGAAAAGAAGTGGGCATTTGAGCACGTAACATCGAGTCCAAGGTATCCACAATCAAACGGGAAAGCTGAGAATGCGGTGAAAACCATCAAGAGATTATTCAGCAAGTGCAAAATCTCAGGAGAGTCTGAATACATGGCTCTACTTAACTGGCGTAACACTCCTAGTGAGGGAATGCAGACCACACCAGCACAGCGTTTGATGGGTCGTCGCTGCAAGACAATACTACCATGCACGTCAAAACTTCTGCAACCGAGTCATTCCACAGAGCAAGAGACTCTAGAAATGCAGAACAAGAAATCTACTCAGGCCCGCTATTATAACAAGAGTGCCAGAACAAGGACGCCCATACTTCCAGGAGACTCAGTACGTATGCGTCTTCCTGGCAGCAAAGTTTGGAGCCCTGGAGTATGTATTGATGAAATCTCTCCACGCTCGTACAGAATACAAGTTGGGCAGACTATTTACCGCAGGAATCGCCGCCAACTGTGGCAGACTGGGGAGGAGCTTCCGTGCACCAGTAGCACCGAAGATGAGGAGCAGTGCACCAGCAGCGTACGAGAATCCGGAGAGGGGCAGCAGTGTACCAGTGACGAGCAGAGTGAGCTGTTTCCGTCAGAAGAGAGGACAAGTGAGGACAATGACGTAAACTCTCCCGCTCCCCCATTACGTCGCTCAACTAGGTCAAGACGACAACCACAACGATATGGTATTGATGTATAACTAAAACCTGATGGTTCATTTCACTGTAATGTTTACTTTAGACTCATATTTTTGTGTAGATAAATATATATGTTTGTATATACCCTGTACATCATAATAATATTGTATGCACGTATATCGACCACTCCATGTAATGTTTACTTCTTTAGAGTATGAATAATATATATAGTGAATGTGTATACCATGTATACCGTATATTATATTTGTTAATGTAATCGCAGTGATGTATTGAATTTTATTATGAATATTATTGTTAGGCATTATTTGAGATATTCATTCTTTAAAGAAGGGAAGATGTAACGAGTGTTTGTGTTATGATTGTTTCAAGTTGTTTCGTTTGTTGGGGTTAAGGTTTTACTGAGTTTCACTGGATTGTTTTCATAGTTAGCTGGAGTACAGTCACTGGCCAGTTCCGGCCTGACTGCCATCCCGCACAGTCATGTCTCACCTGTCCACATATATACGAGCACCCCAAGTTTAATAACAAAGAAGCATACTTTTATCTGGTATATGATTATCCCCACTACCTACAAGGAACTCTACATATATGTGTGTGTGTATGTATGCCTATGTGTGTGTGTGTGTATGTACAGTCGTGGTCAAAAATAATCATCCACATATGGGTAACTTTAACAATTTGCTGTTTAATGTTTTCATGTTCACATATAATATTATTGTTTTAAGTAGTGTGTAGCTGCTTGTATTAAATTAAAAGATGGTAGTTAACCTATTTATTGTAAAATTTATCATCTAAGGAACAGAGAGAAGCTGTCAAACTCTTACGTGAGTTACCCCTATATGGATGATTATATATGACCGCGACTGTACATCCACCGCAAAAAATGGTGCGACTTTCGGCGTTGTTTACATTTCTTTACTAAGACATACCACCACAAATTTATCATTTTTATCAAGCACTAATTTGTTTGTATATAATCTACTATCATATTGTACTTACCCCTCCATTAGTACTTGGTGGTCCACCCCTTGTTGTCAATAACCATTTGAAATCGTTTTGGCATAGAATCAGTGAGTTTCTTGAAGTAACTGACATGCAAATCCTTGTGCCACATTTTCGAAATGGATTCCTGCAATTTTGGCATGGATGAAGTGTCCATGGATTCAAGCTTGTTTTTCATGTATGACCACACATTTTCTATAGGATTCAAGTCTGGCGTGTTGCAAGGCCATTCAAGTACTCTTATATCATTATCATTGAGCCATTTTTACGATTTTTGGACGTGTGGTATGGTGCTCCGTCCTGCAAAAAGTACTCATATCCATGAATTTCATGAAGTGGCAGTAATTTATCAGCTAATACCATGATATAGCGGTCGCTGTTCATTGTAACATTGTTTGGAAGGAAATACAAGCCTCCTCTACCCACTGCACCACTAAAGCATCCCCATACCATCACATGATCTGGATGTTTCTCAATTTTTTTTGTGTAGTGATGATCATATCTGCTTGCCGTCAACGGCCGTCGTAACCTGTACCCACTCTTTCTAACTCATTGAAATGAACTTTCATCACTCCACATCACCTTTGCCCAATGCTCTGATGTCCAATGTCGATATATACGGGCGAAAGCAAGACGAGCCTTTCTCATTTTTTCTGTGAGACGGGTTTTTTTGGCAGCACAACGACAAGGCAAGAGGAATTCCTTTTGCAGGCGATGTTGAATAGTGCGCTGTGCCACATTTCCTAGGAGGTTAGGGTGGTTTCTTTGTAACTCAGCTGCTGTTATGTTGGGAGTTTTAAGTACTTCTCTTCGTAGAAGGCCATCTGTGGTCTTACTAGTTTTTTGTGGACGTCCTGGCCGAGGTTTGGCTGGTGGAATCGAGCTGGGAGTCAGGTGGCGTGAGGCAGCTTTCAGCCTATAGATGGTGGCTTTATTACGTCCTGTACGCCTTACAATATCACAGACAGGCACCTTTTCTCCAAGTAGAGTGAGAATTCTAACTTATTCCTCTATTGTTACGTTTGTCCCAGGCATCTAATATATAAAACACTCTGTCTGTCTGTTTTTCAGTCTGTCTGTCTGTCTGTCTGTTCATCCGCTATGCATGCACTCATCGTTTGACCTAGAGTAATAATTTTTCCATAAGTTTGATCGCTTATGATTGGGGAGTGTTCTAGGCTTACAATTTTTTTTTTTAAATGATCAATGGGGGGTTAGTTGGGATTCGACCCCTGGATTAGTGAGCCATGGGCATGTCGCCTCCACCTATACACCCACAATGGACACTCTCAACCTCTTTAATATAAACTTAAGTATTTTAAAAGGAGTTGGAGGACAGAGGAAGAATTAAATTGACCAAAGGACGAAGGAAAAGGAATTTGAGGACGATGGAAGCCTTATATTGACGAAGTAAAAGGCCGGTAGAGAGAGAAAGAGGGTGGGACAGAGGGAGTTGATAATGATGTTACTGTGTTAGGAGACACTGTGTTAGGAGATACATACACACACACTCTCTCTCTTTCCCTCCCTTTTTCACACACGCACAAACTCACTCTCTCTCTCTCTCTCTCTCTCTCTCACATGCTCTCTCTCTCTTTCCCTCCCTTTCTCTCATAGGCTACAACAAACTCTCTCTCTCCCCCAAATACTTTATCTCTCTCTCTCTCTCTCTCTCTCTCTCTCTCTCTTTGGAGCATGGAGGTATAAAGGGTGGAGAGGCCTGCAGCGCGCGGATTTGAATCCTCTGAACTGTCAGTCGGCCATATTGTTGAGGGTTAAGGAAGAGTTTGCCCGATATAACCCTATATAAGTATGGAAGTATTTCCTGTGGTAAGGATAGGTGCAAACTGATTATTTTCTCTACAAAATATATTCCTAAGGCGACTAAATACTTTCCTAAGTGGAAATAATCTGGTCTCGCTTCATGAGTAGGATAAATAAATTAGTATTATTCAGTGGCAAGTAATTCAATATTAAGCTAAATGTTGTTATGTAATAAATGGTTAAGAGTAAGCAGTAGTTCAATTTCACACATCTGAAAGTTATTTATGGGTATAAACAATGAAAATAGAGGAAAAACTAACCATTAACTCAGCACGTACATGACCACAACAACATGGCAGAAGAGGCATCACTGAGCCTGTACCTGAGAGCGCAGCTGAGGGCCTCTCCACCCTTTATAGCCTACCTCCATACTTTGAAGGAACAAAAAAACAGGGTGGTTTGGGGGGTGCGGGAATAGGGGACAGGCTGGGGGGGGAGATATAGATAGATATAGATAGATAGATAGATATAGATATAGATAGATAGATATAGATATAGATATAGATATATAGATATATAGATAGACATATAGATAGACATATAGATATATATAGATAGATAGGTATATATATATATATATATATATATATATATATATATATATATATATATATATATATATATATATATATATATATATATATATATAGATAGATAGATAGATAGATAGATAGATAGATAGATAGATAGATAGATAGATAGATAGATAGATAGATAGATAGATATAAATGTAAAAGATAGATATAGATATAGATAGATATAGATAGATAGGTAGAGATAGATAGAGATAGAGATAGATAGGTAAATATAGGTAGATATAGATAGATAGGTATATATATATATATATATATATATATATATATATATTTTTTTTTTTTTTTTATATGATCCGACACTGGACATAGGCTTAATCAAGCCCGTTATGGTGGCCCAGGTCAACTGATGCTCACACACACACACTTCACGACTTCCGAACTGGTACCCAGCCACAGAGAGAGGGAAGTGAGGGTGATTCCCAAATACTGCAGCTGTTATGGTACCAGTGAGGGTGTTTTACGACGTTCGGTGGCCTTATAGTTAGTGCCTGATACTCAAATCGGTCCAGAACATTAACCAACTATATATATATATATATATATATATATATATATATATATATATATATATATATATATATATATATATAGATAGATAGATAGATAGATAGATAGATAGATAGATAACTAGATAGATAGATAGATATAGATAGATAGATAGATAGATATAGATAGATAGAAATATATAGATAGTTAGATAGATAGATAGATATAGTTATAGATAGATCACCCTCCTAATAAGTTCACATACAAATAATTAGAGGAAATGTATTGACAAAACGACATGTAGGATCTTCACCCGGACAACGTCGGGTATCGCTGCTAGTCTTAAATACAATAATGGAAAACTATGGCACAAAACCGAAACTACCCTGGTAAGTAATGCGAGGAAATTCTTAGAGAGCCAGACGAATACCCACTCATCACAAGTAATGAAAGTGCACTGACCGTTACAATTCTTTTCCACCCCAAGGCGGGAAACTGATAAAGATGCCAGATACCGCTAGATATCGATTGGGAAATTATTGTGAGTGAAAAATCACAACATTCATCCTTACGCTCGCCCTGTTTCCTCATGCCGAAAGTCGCACCATTTTTTGCGGTGGGTATATGTGTGTGTGTATGTATGTAGGCCTATGTGTGTATGTATGTAGGCCTATGTGTGTATGTATATAGGCCTATATGTGTGTGTATGTATGTAGGCCTATGTGTGTGTATGTGTGTCTAACCTGAGTACCCTCCCGTAGTAGTGGCAGTAGTAGCCCCGTTAAGTCCTCTCTCACCACCACCACCCACCACGCCCCTGACACCTCCAGTCCATTACTCTTTACCTGACGAAGGGAGGTTACCTTAGATTAGGTCAGGTCAGGTTTGGTTAGGTCAGGTTAGGTCAGGTCAGGTTAGGTTTGGTTAGGTTAGGTCAGGTTAGATTAGGTTAGGTTGGGTTAGGTTAGGTTAGGTCAGGTTAGATTAGGTCAGGTTAGGTTGGGTTGGGTTTGGTTGGGTTAGGTTGGGTTTGGTTTGGTTTGGTTAGGTTAGGCTGGGTTAGGTTGGGTTAGGTTAGGTTAGGTTAGGTTGGGTCAGGTTAGGTTAGGTCAGGTTAGGTTTGGTTAGGTTAGGTTAGGTTAGGTTAGATTTGGTCAGGTTAAGTTGGGTTGGGTTTAAGATAGTGTGTGTGTAGAGAGAGAAAAACAAACCAATGGATAGACAGGCAGAGAGAAAGAGATAAAAGCAAACAGACAAACACACAGACAGACGAAAAAAAAAACAAAAAAAACAGCGTACCGTATTAAAGAGATGGAGTAGACACTGTGTAGAACATATGACGAGGAATAGACTTGGCAACACTGACGAACTTATATCCCCTAATAACATCGTCAGTAGTGTGTTGTTGTTGTTGTTGTTGTTGTTGTTGTTGTTGTTGGTGGTGGTGGTGGTGGGGTTATTGTTTTTGTGGTTTTTGTAGTTGTAGTTGTTGTTTGGTGGTGGAGTTGTGTATTTTATAAGTGTGATTGGAGGAGCTGTCATTTCTTCCTTTCCTCCTTCTTTTTCTCCTCCTCTTCTTTCTCCTTCACCTCCTCTTCTCTCTCCTTCACTTCCTCCTTCATCGTTCTTCTGCTTCCCACCTTCTGCTACTTCTTCAGGTGGTGATGGTGGAGGTCCTTGGGTTGCAAATGTTTTCAGAATAGTAGAAACTGTAATAAAGATAAATAAGTAAATAAATAATATGAATAGATGTTAATTAATCACAAGCGTTCGTCTTACTACTACTACTACTACTACTACTACTACTACTACTACTACTACTACTACTACAACAACTACTACTAATAATAATAATAATAATAATAATATAATTCTCTGCTGCCGCCGCTGCTGCTGCTGCTGCTGCCGCTGCTGCTGCTGCTGCTGCTGCTGCTGCCGCTGCTGCTGCTGCTGCCGCTGCTGCTGCTGCTGCTGCCGCTGCTGCTGCCGCCACTGCTGCTGCTGCTGCGGCAACAAATGATACCTCCCCCCTGTGTTTATTTATAAATGTGGGCTCCACAAATTGGAGATTAGTAGCCCCAACTCTGGTCGCTACTAACTGTGGCATCTAACCATAGTAATACTACTTATATACACAATACTAATACTAAAATCATATATATCTACTCCTTAAATTACACCTCCCTCCTGTCTACACTGATGTGACTTTCCACTACTGTGACCTCGTAGTCCAGATCTGGTATGTCTGTGGTGGTGGGGGCGGAGTATCTTGCGCCCCTGAGACACAGGAGGACGGACCGCAGCAGGGAGAAGGAGAGACGACATCTCATCCAGGCGACAATGTGACTCCTTGGCTGGTGCTTCTTTTCTGCTATTCTGTCTGCTAATCTTGGATAGAAGCACCTGGCCTTGGGACCCATCCCACCGGATGTGGTGAATACCAGAGGAGTGAAGCTGCCCTGATCCACATGCTGGATTCTCTCCCCATAGGCTCTTATCTTCTCTTGCTCGTACCTCTGGTGGGCGGCTTCCAGGAAGAGCTGACGGTGACAAGAGGCCATCGGGTCGAAGATACGTAAATCCATGAAGGCTCTCTGTCCTCTCGTCCAAAAACCACGAGCACTTACGTCAACTCGAGCCTCGTTGGTGGTGTTGGCTGTTCTGTAACGTAGGTGTTCACCGTCCAGGGGAAGAAGAGTTGGTTCAGTGGAGACGTCATGACACACTTCCCTAAGCATATTGGCTGTCAAGTCCCTCACTTCATCATGCCTGATACACACAAATCCACCCTTTTTGCATGTCATGGTGTGGTTAGCATCATTTGGGGATCCACACGCACAGGTGTTAGGAATTCCCTCCATTGGCCAGCCATACCTCAAAGCAACGGCGTCAACAAATTCTTGTTTGTTAAGGCTGAAGCCCCTTGCTTTAATAGGTAATGACGTTAGCCAGTTAGATACTCCCGTTTCCTGTTATGTGAGAACTTTCCTGGTGGTATCTGCTGGCAAGACGCTTATCAGATGTTATAAGTCATTCTTTTGTTCCTGTTGTCTGTCCATTGATATATGTTTCTTATGTTGATTGACCGCACTGAAGTAAATTTCCCCACGTACATCCTGAACAATGATTTTATATGTGAGGGACCTGGTAAGGCTAATGGAGTTGAGGTTTTCCATTTCAGCCAACCTCTCAGGGGATGTGATCCCCCATCCCGCCTAGTCTTGGTGACAATGCAAGCAGCCTCCTCTCCTCATTTCCCAGGGTGTGGGATCTGAGTAGCGCTGGTATGAGGGCGTCTCTAATAGAGTTCTCCAGCGGTCTGATGGTTCTCATGACGAATCTCTATTGATGTTGCAGGCCATGTGTGTATGCTGAGTAGGATGCGTGTGGCTCTGTCCTAGTGATGTCAGCTAGAACTTCCACCTCTTTCACCCACCACTACTACTACTACTACTACTACTACTATTACTACTATTTCTACTACTATTACCTCCACATAAATAATAGTAATAATACCCTCTAATTTCTACTTACTGTATGTACCTACCTCTGTCTACCTCATCATAAACAAGATAACAGTTTGTGAATGCAGTGTGTTGTAGAAGCCACGAGATGAAGACAGACTCCAAACTGGATATATTTTTTATGGTAGGGTCAAGTTGTAGGCTGGGGTGGATGTGGTTGTAGCGGTGGTGGTTGTGGTGGTGGAGTGGTTGTGTGGTCGTCTCTCTGTAGGGAGTGAATTTAGAGGGATGGTTAGTTATAGAGTGTGGTACTTGTTGTTGTTGTGGTGGTGGTGGTAGTGGTTGTGTGGTTGTCTCTGTTGGGGGTGGTATAGTAGTTAGTTGTTGTAGTGGTAGTGGTTGTATGGTCTCTGTTGGGGATGGTAGAGTAGTGGTAGGTAGGTAGGTAAGTAAGTGGTTAGTTAAAGTGTGGTAGTTGTTGTGGTGGTGGTAGTGGTTGTATGGTCACTGTTGGGGGTGGTAGAGTAGTGGTTGGTAGGTAGGTAGGTAGGTAGGTAGGTTGGTAGGTAGTTAAAGTGTGGGGACAAAAAGCATGAACAAAAATATAAGGAAAGGAGAGACACTTGAAAACAATTATTATATAAGACGCTCGTAGGGTCCACAGGGGCGCCAAAACACTTATTAAAGAACTGCCCACATCACCTCAAGTAACCCTCCAATTTGACCCCTTCAAACACAATTAGCTTACCTATTAGGTTTGTTTATGAGATGTTGAGGTGTAGTGGTGGTGGACAGGTGTGGTGACCTTGGAACAGGTGTGGCAGGAGGCAGATGTGGTAGTGGTGGTGGTGGTGGTGGTGGTGGTGATGATAATGATGATTGAAAGAGTACAGCAGTGGCAGGTTTGGAGAGAGGCATATGGTGATGGTGTGATGGTATTGTTGTGGTTGTTGTTGTTGATTCTACAGGTGTGGTAGTTTTGGAGGCGATACATACTGTCATCATCACCATCATCATCACCATCACCATTATCACAACCATAGACATAATCACGAGGCTGGGGAATGATTGTTGATGTTGTTGATGAGTTCCAAAGAGGGGTTCCTGAAGTGGTGAGAGAGATAGAAAAAGAGAGAGAGAGAGTGACATAAGCTGTTCGTAATATACAGTTCACACACACACACACACACATACACACACACACACACACACACACACACACACACACACACTCAATCTTAATACCCACATCTGTATTACACACACACATCCTCTTAATACCTTCCTCTTCATCACACACACACACACACACACGTTACCTATACAAGTACCTGTATCTAAATGAGAGTGTGTGTATAACTTCTCTTCACTGTCACCTTTTCTTCTCCTCACTCCCTCCCCTCATTCATAATTTTTTTCCTCTCCCTTTCTCTCCCTCTCCATCCCCTCCTCACTGTCATTCTTCCTTTCTTCACCTCACTCCCTCCCCTCTTTCATAATTTATTTTTTATTCCCTCCATTCCCCTCCCCTCATTCATCATTTAATTTCTCTCCCTTCTCTCTTCATTCCCCATCCTTCCCTCATTCATCATTTATTTTCTCACCCTTCTCTCTCCATTCCCCTTCCTTCCCTCATTCATCAGTTCTTTTCTCTCCCTTCCCTCTCCATTCCCCTTCCTTCCCTCATTCATCAGTTCTTTTCTCTCCCTTCCCTCTCCATTCCCCTCCCGTCCCTCATTCATCAGTTCTTTTCTCTCCCTTCCCTTCCCGCTTCGGACGTTTGCTAAACGATGCGGTCATCAATCATCGCACAAAAAACGGGACTACCCAGGTACGTCAAGGTCAGGTAACGTAAAACGAATAAATAAATTAAACCGAAATAGCTTAAATGTATTTTATGTAAATGCTCGCAGTATCCATAACAAATTTACAGATTTAGAGGAATTAATTTTCACAGAAAATTATGATATAATCGGCTTAACAGAATCGTGGCTAAATACTGAAAGCAGAGATTTCCTAGCAGAGTATAAAATTCCCGATTACATAATATTTAAAAAAGGACGAACAAATAAAAGGGGAGGCAGAGTTTTATTATATGTTAATTAAAGATTATTTCAAACTGATCTTATTATCAAAGCCCCATATCGATAACGTAGATACACTATATATACTCATTAAAAATAATAAATAATTGTGGGATGGAACTTTTGTTAGCTTTATTATACAGACCCCCAGCTCAACCAGTACAAACCGACCGAGATAATTATCTAAGAGCAAATAAATGAAACGATTAACACACAAAAGGCTGTAATTCTTGGCGACTTTAATTTACCAGTAACAAAGTGGGGGAGAACCATTATCAGCTAGCTCACTATGGTCAAGACCTTTAGACTAACTTACAAGAGAGCTCCCTTATCCAATTTGTCAATAGCCCAACTCGTGGAAATAACGTTCTTGACCTAGTATTTGTAACAAACGAAGACTTGATAGAGAATACCAACGTAGGTGAAGAGTTTACCAATAGCGACCACCGCATAATCACTTTCAGTATAAATTTCAACAAAAGCGACATAAAGTACAGCTACGAAAAAATCCCCGACTTTAGAAAAGCCAATTTCAACCAACTCAGAGCGATACTAAAAGAAACAACAGTCCATAACGAAAACAACGAGGTATTAAATAATATCAGCACAACTGAAAATGATATAATCAAATGTATTGATAAATTAAATGTAAATAAGTTACCTGGGCCAGACACGATCTCCCCTCGCGTATTAAAGGAAGCAAAAAGCGAAATAGTAAAACCTCTGACTCTGCTCTTGAATTATTCTTTACATACTGGAACAATACCAGACGAATGGAAACTCGCTAACGTAACACCAATATTAACAAGGGACAGCAAATCATTACCTAGTAACTTTCGCCCTATCAGCCTAACCTCAGTAGTATGCAAAATGCTAGAGACAATCATATGAGATAAACTTACAAACACTTAGAGGAAAACAACCTACTTAGAGACACTCAACACGGTTTTCGTAATAAACGCTCTTGCCTAACAAACCTATTAGACTTTTTAAACGACATTTTTAACGAATATGACAAGAGTAAAGCAGTAGACATAATTTATCTAGATTTCCAGAAAAGCCTTTGACCATAAGATGGATAGAGAACTGACTAAGAAACCGAAAACAACGCGTGGTAATAAATGGAAAATCATCTAATTGGACTAGAGTTACGAGCGGGGTGCAACAAAGGTCAGTTTTAGGGCCAATCCTATTCCTAGTTTACATAAATGACATTGATGAAGGCCTCTCATGCATAATATCGAAGTTTGCCAATGACACTAAAATTGCAAATACTCACTAATGCACAATCTAAAGAAATGCAAGATAATCTCGATAAATTGTCGAATTGGGCGAAAACTTGGCAAATGTCCGTTAGTGCAGATAAAAGGACCGGGCCCGGCATATGACGGGTTGCCGCTATAGGACCGGGCCCGGCATATGCCGAATTGCTAAAGTTTCCCAAGGTTAAGGAATTTTCCCCAATTTTTTTTTACTCCAGTCGTTGGCTACACTGGTTTAAAGTAGAATGGGATGCTCAGACTGAGTACACACTGCCTCCTCTAGGGTAAAATTGAGGAATTATTGATGTTGTTATGTCCGAGTGTGTTGGTGAGTGGCTTAGCCGACGAGCGCCTACCCCCATTTTCTACTACCTCCCCACGGTCAACGCACCCACCCAAGCACTAGCGCTCAGTACCTTATTCAACTCGTCGTAATTCTGTAACCATTAAACCTACAGACTTCCCATTGGTACCAATCGAAAGAGGAAGAGTTGTTCGTTCTCAAGGCACTAAAATAATTCACTCGTTCGTTGTAGATTAAGAGTACAGAGCATGCGAAAACAGGCTATTTTACGTGTTTTTCGCTCAACCCCCGGTCCTGGGAGGCACAGTAATTTTACTACCCCTGGTCCTTTAGGGGTTAAATGGTAATCAGCTTAAAAGCGTGGACCAAGAGACAGACTTAGGGGTAACAATATCAAGTAACTAAAAAACTATCGGCTTTATTGGCAGAGCATTCGAGTATTAAGTCCAAAGACACCTTGTATAATTTATTGGTCCTTCCCCTTATGGAATATTGTGTCCATGCCTGGTGCCCGTACTACCAGAAAGATATAGCAAAATTGGAATGAGTCCAACGTAGAGTTACTATAATGATACCATATGAGGAGCGGCTAATTAATTGAATCTATTCCCATTAGCACAACGTAGTTTAACCCCTGCAGTCCGGGAAGGGTAGACCTTGCCTCCACGTTTCTACTCTGCCGCTAGCGTCAAAATTCCTCGATTTGCCCTATATTCACAACGCTCACACTCTTAACTTATAAAGTGTACTGACTTCAAAATTGTTCCATCATTACCTTCAACTCTTCCTCTTTCCAATGGTACCACCGGGAGGGCTGTACGATGAATAGTTGTGGAGATAGGGCGAGTTGAAGTGAACCATGTTTGTGCGCGAGACAGCGGTGTGTCCGTGTGTACGCGTGAGAGCGGTGTGACTACGGCATGACGAGTTCAGTTTCCCGCCCAAGTCTGTTGTCAACTCACTCGTATTACTACTAGTATGTATCGTATGTCATGATTTCAACACTAAAAATAGTATGAACACTTGTAGGAATATATCATCGTGTAACTGTCACTTAGAAAATGATAAACAAAACGACTTGTACCGTAGGAAACACGTATATTTACTATCGATTGTGCCTGTATGGGCGTGTTTTGTGGTGTTATTTTCTTATTACTACCCCATTATATATCGTGTGTCATGATTTATACACTAAATAATAATTTGTAACCTTGTAGGAATATCATGGTGTCACTCACGTACAGCTCCGGACTGATCAATGGTCCACACTTCTTCCACCCTTGCCTTGGTGTGGGCCTCAACGGATATGGTATCACTGACAGGTGGAGGGGGGAGGGGAGAAATGTGGGCGGAGTTATATAGGGGGGGTAGCGTTACCAATGTTGAGCCATCCAGAAATTTGAATCCCGAACCACTTGTGATCATGGATGTGAACCACTCACTTGAAGGTGGTAGGAGAGGAGGGGTTGGGTTGGGGAGAGGGGGGTAAAGCTTCACCAGTGATCGAGATGGAGAGAATTATTGGATCAAGTAGCTAAATGTTTTCTTCTGTAATCTAAATCCAACTCTGATGCTGCATTCCATGGGATATTCTTTATTATTTGAAATGAATCCAGATTTTACCTAATATAATTAACACGACACCAGTTTTTATGACTAATATATCAAGCGATGCACCACCTACCCAGTGTTAAGTTACATTTCAAGTAAATCCTTTATTTTTATCCTGTATCATTTATGACATTTTCTAAGAAACGTCTATTGTGTAACTGGTTACCAAAGGATAATAGTTATAGTGTAAGATGTTAATTACCTAATAACTACTCCGTCTGTTCTTCCTCACCCCGTCCTCCCTTATTCAATTCACTGTTTCCTCTCCCTCCATCCCAGCATTCCTTGCTCTCCATCTTACCACCACCACTACCATCATTCTGTGTGTTGCTGCATAATCTGTTAATGCGCAAACACGACCACAATAGAAATAAAAGTGATATTTGGTATGCAAATACAATCCGTTATATATGACGAATATATTTATTACCTTTATTTATTTATCTGAGGTCAACATCTAGGCCAGCCATTGAGATGCCCAGTATAGTGAACCAATCACAAGATTTAGAGGATATTGTGTCACAACTATTGTTATTACGAATTAAAACAGGGAAAAATTGAAATCAGATATTTATTGGTTATTGTTTACATCTCCACAAGTCCTCGTCACGAAGCATTCAAACCCATAATCCAACTGGGTCTGTAGGCACCACACTGTAATTATAATAACCACAATTATAATAACTGTTAACTTATTATAACCTGAAGTTTATACTTCGACCTCACGTTTGCATTAAGCATGTGTAATGTTTGTTTTGTTTTCTTATTATTATTATAAGCACCGATATATGTATTGCTTTAGACCCTTAGCCACGATGATATACAGTATATACACTATTTATATACACTTCTATGAAGATATTAAGGATTGAAATACTGTAGATTACATATTTCATTTTATTACTCATCAATTTGTTGCTAGTATCGTGTTCAACCACCCTCCTTCTCAACGACAGCCTGCAGTCGCTCGGGCATTGAGGCACCATGCCTCCTCACTGTATAATATATATGGTTTTCCCCGAAAAATCTCCCACTGTGTTCTGGTGTGACGTAACAAATCTGCTGTGGTTCTCTGTCGTTCTGGCTCCCACGTGTTAACGATAGAACCTCATAGATTTTCTATAGGGTTCATATCGTAGTCTTAAATAGACAAATCTATCACCTGCAAATAATCATGAGCAGTAAACCATTCTTGAACTTTCCTCGCCATATGGATAGGGCATCGGTCGTGTATAGGACAGATAAGGGTGAGTAGTTGAAAAGAAATTAAAAACATTAAGAATATGTGCTTCATTATATTGCATTTGATCGATCTATTAAATAAAGACACTGTCTATTGTTCACCCCCGTAGAGAGATACTGATTATAATTATTATCCTTTGGATATTATGCAAAAAATAACGGAGCCGAGACAATTAATTTTCTGTCTTCAGCTTTACCTGTATTCTTTTCACCCCTCATGCTGGCAGTCCCCCTCTTTATCACCTCTTCTCGCCGTAAAATAAATAAATTTCTACCTATATTTTTCAAGTAACTGGCAACCTCACACAACCTCCTCTCACCTGTCTTCTCTCTCTCTCACGTCCCCTTCCTTCCTTGCCGTCTGTAGTATTTTTTATGTTTTGTTTCTCATATTTTTAACCTTCTCATTCGTTCTTTGAAAGTTTTAATGACATAGGCCTTTCTCCCTTATCACCCATTGTCCTTCAAATTTATGCAAGCAAAAGGATATGATAATAGTTATGTAGAATATATGTATATATATATATATATATATATATATATATATATATATATATATATATATATATATATATATATATATATATATATATATATATATATATATATATATATATATATATATATATATATATATATATGAAATGAGAGAGAAAGAAGGGGGGGGGGTATGGAGGGGCTGGTGGAGGAAGAGAGAACAAGAGAGACGCCAATAACCGTGACTGTAGAGACGTTTTCTTGAAGATTTATGGTTGACTTTGGGCGAAGGAACTAATGGAGATGGAGTTCACATTAACAAACCTATATATTTAAGTATTGAATTTTATCATTGTCATCATAATATTATTATTTTCTACTCTCATCTGTAGGCTAATTAAGTATTGTTCGATATCAGCAGAACTGTAATGACATCAGATAGGATGGGTGACTATAAACTTGGACATATGTAATGAAATGGCTATACTCAATGGTAAATGTGTTTCAACAATAATGAATATATTAAACAAAATTATGAGAACCACAATTATCCATATATTATATGTGAAAAGAATAATATTCTGAGGAACGGAATGAGACAATCGAATCTCTCCTGCAGAATATAGGCTTATTTTTGGTGAAGTGAAGGTTCGAGTCATGTGAACCACAGTTCCCTTTACACACACATACACACACAAACACACACACCAATCCCACATCTTGTAGCTTTCGCAGGCTTAACAACCTAACACACGGGGGGGAAAATAACTTGTTCTACGTTACATATAGTGTATTATTGGATTACAAGTAAATTTCTTGCCATAACAAGGAAATCATTAACACGTAGACAAAGCAGAATAAAGCTAGTTACTATTTGTGAAACATATGATAATCAGTGGTGACAACCTATGAGACGTCAGCCTTCATAACCCTACACATTTCTAATGACGAGTATTTATGTGCACACAATAATATAAAGGATTAATTCAATAGAAGACTACCATCAGCATCTTGCTATTAGTTTTAATACTAACTTTATAAAGATATTATTGCACCTTGTATTCCACAATATTTATATAATAAAACTCTTAATAGTGACAACATTAAAGTAAAATACAATATACAGAAATACAAATTCCAGTTACATCTCTATAAAGCATTACATATTTGTCTTCCATTCTTCTTAGTGTTTAAAATTATGAATTTAGATGCGGCCTATAGGCCTATATATTACGTCTAGTTATCACCCACAAGACTTAATTATTAATGTTGGCAATCTTGCAAACCAATGTATTTTGAGAGCCAGAACTGTTACATATTATTCTCCCGACAAAGAGAATATATATGTTTGTCACCTTTGATTCTCCAGGTTTAATAAAAACAGTGGATTATCGGTAAATTTTTACTTAATAATTTGGTTATGGGTGATAAGAGAGAAAAGCTTATGTCATTAAAACTTTAAAAGAACGGATGAGAAGGTTACAAATATGAGAAACAAAAGATAAAAAATACTACAGAAGGCAAGGAAGGAAGGGGACGTGAGAGAGAGAGAAGACAGGTGAGAGGAGGTTGTGTGAGGTTGCCAGTTACTTGAAAAATATAGGTAGAAATTTATTTATTTTACGGCGAGAAGAGGTGATAAAGAGGGGGACTGCCAGCATGAGGGGTGAAAAGAATACAGGTAAAGCTGAAGACAGAAAATTAATTGTCTCGGCTCCGTTATTTGTTGCTTAATATCCAAATGATAATAATTATAATCAGTATCTCTCTACGGGGGTGAACAATAGACATTGTTGTTATTTAATAGATCGATCAAATGCAATATAATGAAGCACATATTCTAAATGTTTTTAATTTCTTTTCAACTACTCACCCTTATCTGTCCTATACACGACCGATGCCCTATCCATATGGCGAGGAAAGTTCAAGAATGGTTTACTGCTCATGATTATTTGCAGGTGATAGATTTGTCTATTTAAGACTACGATATGAACCCTATAGAAAATCTATGAGGTTCTATCGTTAACACGTGGGAGCCAGAACGACAGAGAACCACAGCAGATTTGTTACGTCACACCAGAACACAGTGGGAGATTTTTCGGGGAAAACCATATATATTATACAGTGAGGAGGCATGGTGCCTCAATGCCCGAGCGACTGCAGGCTGTCATTGAGAAGGAGGGTGGTTGAACACGATACTAGCAACAAATTGATGAGTAATAAAATGAAATATGTAATCTACAGTATTTCAATCCTTAATATCTTCATAGAAGTGTATATAAATAGTGTATATACTGTATATCATCGTGGCTAAGGGTCTAAAGCAATACATATATCGGTGCTTATAATAATAATAAGAAAACAAAACAAACATTACACATGCTTAATGCAAACGTGAGGTCGAAGTATAAACTTCAGGTTATAATAAGTTAACAGTTATTATAATTGTGGTTATTATAATTACAGTGTGGTGCCTACAGACCCAGTTGGATTATGGGTTTGAATGCTTCGTGACGAGGACTTGTGGAGATGTAAACAATAACCAATAAATGTCTGATTTCAATTTTTCCCTGTTTTAATTAGTAATAACAATAGTTGTGACACAATATCCTCTAAATCTTGTGATTGGTTCACTATACTGGGCGTCTGTATGGCTGGCCTAGATGTTGACCTCAGATAAATAAATAAAGGTAATAAATATATTCGTCATATATAACGGATTGTATTTGCATACCAAATATCACTTTTATTTCTATTGTGGTCGTGTTTGCGCATTAACAGATTATGCAGCAACACACAGAATGATGGTAGTGGTGGTGGTAAGATGGAGAGCAAGGAATGCTGGGATGGAGGGAGAGGAAACAGTGAATTGAATAAGGGAGGACGGGGTGAGGAAGAACAGACGGAGTAGTTATTAGGTAATTAACATCTTACACTATAACTATTATCCTTTGGTAACCAGTTACACAATAGACGTTTCTTAGAAAATGTCATAAATGATACAGGATAAAAATAAAGGATTTACTTGAAATGTAACTTAACACTGGGTAGGTGGTGCATCGCTTGATATATTAGTCATAAAAAACTGGTGTCGTGTTAATTATATTAGGTAAAATCTGGATTCATTTCAAATAATAAAGAATATCCCATGGAATGCAGCATCAGAGTTGGATTTAGATTACAGAAGAAAACATTTAGCTACTTGATCCAATAATTCTCTCCATCTCGATCACTGGTGAAGCTTTACCCCCTCTCCCCAACCCAATCCCTCCTCTCCTACCACCTTCAAGTGAGTGGTTCACATCCATGATCACAAGTGGTTCGGGATTCAAATTTCTGGATGGCTCAACATTGGTAACGCTACCCCCCCTATATAACTCCGCCCACATTTCTCCCCTCCCCCTCCACCTGTCAGTGATACCATATCCGTTGAGGCCCACACCAAGGCAAGGGTGGAAGAAGTGTGGACCATTGATCAGTCCGGAGCTGTACACGAAGACGTTGGTAAGTCCACGAAATACAGTATCCATCAATCTCTGGAAGGTTTAACTGGCATTTCGTAGTCCAAATGGCATTCTGACGAACTCGTATAGTCCAAAAGGAGTAGTAATAGCAGTCTTATGAATATCACTAGAATGAACAGGAATTTGAAAAGATGCCTTGGTAAGATCAAGCCTAGAAAATATCTTTGAGCCATGAAGAATGGAGTTGAAATCCCGCAGGTAGGGTATAGGATACCTGTCAGGAAGGGTAATTCTATTCAATGAACGAAAGTCTCCACAAGGACGCCAACTACCAGGAAGTGATTTTGGTACCATGTGTAGAGCTGAAGCAAATGAACTCTTACTTGGTCTGATGATGCCTTGATCCAGCATGTACTGGAATTCATCCTTGACGATCTTCAGTCTAGCAGAGTCGAGTCGTCGAGGACGGCAGAAGACAGGACTTCCACTGGTAGTGATGTGATGAGTTACATTGTGAGAAACTTCCTGCTTCATAAACGGTGAACCAGTTATACTTGGATATTTATCAAAAATGGCTTTATATGATGCTCCACAGTCTTTAATGCACACCGATATAGACATAGATGCACACGACTCACCTCCTTGCATAGCAAGATTTGTTGAATTATCCACAATTTAATGGCAACGAGGTCGAACTGACAAGTCAAAGTGGGAAAGAAAATCACAACCAATTATTGCATTTTCCACGTCGGCCAGGATAAATGACCAGTTAAACTTCCTTCTAAGTCCAAGAGAAACTGCAAGTCTAGTAGATCCATAGGTCTTTATAATGGTAGCATTGGCAGCTTTCAAAGTGAGGGCAGACACATGCTTCCTATCTAATGGTTTTGCTGATAAAATACTAAACTGAGCTCTAGTATCAATTAAAAATGACATCCTTGAAAGTGGATCTTTTATGACAAATGACACGGGTACATTTATTGGCGTTGCGTCAAGAGACGAAGTGCAAGAGTTTGACACTCTCTCAGGACCTCCATTAGTTTAAAGATCCATTATACTCACATGGAAGTACACACTTGTTGGCTTTACCTCCAAACTTGTTGTGGTACCAACAAAGTTTGCTGCTTCGGTCACGAGAAACAGAATGTCGTCGAAAGTTCCTTCGGTGTTTTGAGGTGCTGCGACTTCTTGAATCACTAGATATCCTCTTCAACTGATGACAAATCTCGTCGAGAGTCTGGGAAATATTGTCTAACCTAGCAGGGTTTGCTCGTGCTAAAGGACAACAGCTGCAGAAGCTTGATGGAGAGAAGAAACGACTCTATCCGCAGTCCCAGCTAATGTGTCTAGTGGAGTTTCTGGAGGCAGGAATTGTAGGAAAGGCAAAGATTTATCAGGCATAGCTTGCAAAAACATTTGTCTCACCAATGGTGAATCATTGTCTGTTATGTGTGGCTTCGTGAGCTCCAGCAAGTGACGTAGGAATTGAGATGGTTTACGGTCACCCAACTGCTCCACACAACACGTCGTAGGCCTGATCTGAAGGATTACGAATCATGTCAATAAATTCCATGACATGGTGTGCAGGAAGTAACGAAGCGGCTGTTTGAAACTTCACTTCTTGTTGTACAATTTGGGATCTCGCAAAGTAGAGGTCCAGCTGTATAATCCAGATGTCTGGATAGTCTTCCACAAAGGGAGGTGGTGGTCCATAAACAGCAGGTGGTTTAGTATGGTTTTCCATTCTTGTCACTTGGAAGGGTATGAATATACACAAGAGTCAGAAAAAGGTTACAATAACAACAGAGCAGGCATAAGGCAAAACAAATATATATATATATATATATATATATATATATATATATATATATATATATATATATATATATATATATATATATATATATATATATATATATATATATATATATATATATATATATATTGTAGACCATAAGGGTCACTCCGGGGTCACCATTTGTAGGTTTATCCTAGTATATTGTTGATGGTCAATAAGTAAAGTAAAGTCTGTATTTTTGGTATTATATTAAATAGCAAGAATGATCATTCACAATATCACAAGTTGGTTGAGTTTATACACAAAATATATACAATACAAAATAGTTATAAATATACACAATTGACTAATAATTAAGTTACTGTAATATGCTCTGCTCTCTAAATAGAAAGTAACGACACACGTACAGAGGAGTAGCCTCTGCCACCGTGTGAAGTAGAATGCTTAATTATGTTGTCCTACTTTGTCATTAAGCATTCTAGTTTGTAATATTCTGTGAGGTTTCTTGTTTGGTTGGTGTGGATATTCATCAACTTTGTTTGATTCATATCTCTGTCTGAAACTTGATGTAGCAGTGATTACTTGTTCTCGGGGATATATCCCGTCCGTCAGCAATTTTAATTTATGTTGTAGTTTATAATTGTATATGATAATAATAGTTTTGTCCACGGCTTAAATGAATCTATGTATTTATATATCTAAAATTAGTAAATGGATAGGCATTGTTGTTATATTTTTTTTTTATATAATTTCCCGTTATTAATAAAAAATCTACTGCAACAAGAGTTTATTTTTTATACACATTTTAATACTTTTGGCAACACAGCTCTGAAAATGAAAAATAAAAAATCTTGATTATGTAATTCCCTGAGTCAATCTCCCTCTAATATATTATGAAAATTTGTCCTCAAAGAACAATAATTGTCGAAACAATATATGCATCTTCTTAAAGGCAATGTTGTTGGTGACCACAGTTTCACAGGAGCAGGTGGTGTAGGAGGTAACCACTCAACAGCAAGTGATGTGTTGCTAGACTGAGCTGTGTTTTGTGTCTGTATCAAGGAGTGCCGACCTCTTTCCTTCTTCCAGCGATTTACCCATTTCCCCACGGTTGTGGCGCTGTAGCCTGTCTTCTGTGCAATTGTTTGGAGGGATAACCCAGCATCCCACAAATACACGAACATTACACGCTCGGCCATACAAGTTTTTCCAAATGTTCGGTGACGTTTCATCTGTAGGGTTTTACCATAATAAGTGATAATTACAGAGTAAATATCTATAGTGTAAGGATGGTCAATTTACAGTAGGACTACATACCGTACACAATAGTATAATCAGCAAAATATGTTTTACCAGCATTAATTTTGTTAAAGCATCTGATCGTAACTAATGCTCTATGTACGAATTCCTGAGTCCGACTGCACTTTTTAACACTCTAATTTCATTATAATACATGTCAGATTTTGTTTCTCAACACAATAGTATAAAATATAACGTCATTGTCTATATATATATATATATATATATATATATATATATATATATATATATATATATATATATATATATATATATATATATATATATATATATATATATATATTTATTTATTTATTTATTAGTAATCACAAGTAAACGTGAATTATATTTCTCAAAACATCTTCAGGGTAATAAAGAGGAGTGAGTGAAGGCAGTGTATTTATATCCCACCCTGGACCCCTACATAGTTACCAATGATCACAATATGTCCACCCAAGCCCATTTGTTTCATCTCAAAATAATTTCCCAGTGACAATACATATACATTATTATGAACAACATATGAACGACACTTATACAAAACTAACAAATATAACATAAGAATACAAATTAGTAAATTAATAAAAATATCTTATACCTAGTGTGGGTAGCAATACGTATGGGAGTATGTGTTGGCCCTACCCAGGAGAATGGTTACCAGAGGGTATAGGTGAAGTAAAGTCAGGTGAGGTGAGTTCTGGTCACACCACCCCTTACTGTATATGGTAATTACAAGAAAGGAGGAGTGATGTAAATAAATATGTCCTTCCACTCTCACTGTTAATGTAATATTGGTGGGTTATGGGTGGTCGCTTGTCACTCACCCTCAGTGTTGCCTGCCTGAAACTAGCTTGTTAGGGACCTCGAAAATTTAAAAACTGCTTTGATAAAAATTCCCATCACCCTCAGTGCGCCATACATGTTGCTGGTGTTTTTACATCAGCTAGACATTACATTTTTTTTAGCAAAATCTAATTATACAAAGTTTGGGTTGAAATGGTCCGTTTCGCGTGTAATATTTCTCTGTTTTCAATGTTCAATAAGAAGTCTTGTTACATCAACATTCAACACATCTTACCCCACCCAACAAGGGTGCAATCCTTGCTTTTACAGCCGGGTACCTACAGCACTTACTGCTAGGTGTACAGGGACATTTAGAGTTGGGAAAATTGTCCAACAATTCCACCAACTCTAAAATCTAACCCCGGGATCTCTCGCTTGTGTGGCGAGTATGATAAACATTACACCATTTGTTTGAGTCCGTTGATTTGTAAAAGTAGTTTGGGGTGATAGCAAGCACTGAGCGAGTGTTGGGAACAATTCTCCTGCATTTTATTTCCCACCCAAGATACCCAACAAATGTACAGTTTGTTATAAACAGAAAAGAGATATTACTCTCACAGGTTCTCTAACGACCAAGCAATGATAAAAAGAAAAATTTTCAACTAAAAATATTCATGTTCTCCCAAAGCAAAATTCTCACAAAAAAAAAAACTGGAAACTGCGAAAATGCTTCCGTGGAATAAGGAAATTGTGCACCCTGCCTTGTTAAACTGACCTTACCAGGGAGGAGTACAAAGATCCATGCTCTTAGGAAAAGGAAATGTTTTTTTTGTTTTGTTTTTTTAGATAATTCATCTTGGTTTCATCAGTACTACATTTCCTATTTCCAAGGGGTGGAGAGGCTCTAGCACCAGTGCAGGACCCTCGACAAGCAAGGGTTTTTATCTTCGAGGCGAAATGAACCTATACTGGGGTCATTGTTAGAAAGCGAGGTCCCCCAACTCTCATTCCCCACATTGGTTTAATTGGTTTTTAACGGCGAAACCAGACAAAAAAAAAAATAGAATAAAAAAAATATGGCATAGACTTCAAACTGCTGAGGCAGGAAGACTATATTGGGAGGCAAGAAATAACAAATGTTTTTTTAACGACTAAGAAAAGTTATTAGTATACAGTAGGAATAAGGTCGTGGAGAACGTATCCAATATAAACAAATTATATATAAAATGACTAATAACTGGACATGAGAAATAATAATTTTTGAGTTTACATAAAAATATTGAAGGAAATGCTTGTACAGTACACCATGATTAACAAAGAAAACAAAAATGTATAACTTTTGCAATAAAATTATTTATACTTTTTTTTCATTAAGAATGACCATATGCTCAAAGTCAGTATTGGAGCAACAAAAATTCGGACTGATATAATACATCACATTCTATGTAAAATCCATCTTAAATGGTATGTAAAGTCATGGTCTAATGTACTGCAACCTGGTGAATAAAAGCGAGCTATTTGAGTTAATTCTATGAACCAAAATTGTACACACCAACAGCTATAGTTTCGGATCATTTTTCGAAGCCATCTCATTGGAAGGTGTTGCAGTACATTAGACCATGACTTTACACTCGAACACCACAGTCTCTAGCCCATCTGAGTATGGGCCGGAGATATGGGTCGGATCTTTCTCGACGACAGCCCACTCAAATGATTAAGATGCCACACAAGCACGAACATACGTTTGAACCGATACAAGCTTGATTCTCTGTTTGATATGTATAATTAATTGTTTTTTAATGTTACGCAATAAAATTTTGGCTGTGTGAATGACATTTATGCATATAATTATTGCAATATACTATCCCCATAATTATTAATGAAGTAGTAGAGTAGCACATGAAAGAATAATGCTAGAGGATTCATCAAATCACTAACTAAACAACACACTTCAATTCAGCAAGTGAATTCAGAGGTTAATTTGGCGTACACGAGCGTGTGTGTCTATAATGAGAGAGAGAGAGAGAGAGAGAGAGAGAGAGAGAGAGAGAGAGAGAGAGAGAGAGAGAGAGAGAATCATCAGACAATATCTGTTCATCTATGTGGCCGTCTAAGCACAGTGGCTAGAAATAATTATGGTTCCACTGCAACATAGTGACCAATAATGTAAGGATGACCAAACACAATCATTCGATGGCAACACCGCCCCAGCGACCACTCGCCCTTTGCTATCTTTATTTTTTTGTGACCTTGACCTTCGACCGATTTTGCCTAAAAGTTTATCATTTGTTTTGTGATGAATATCTATCAATAAAAAAATATGAACATCATACGGCTAAACCTGTGGACGCTAGACCATAAACAGACATAAACAGAGGAGGAGGGGATCTGTCTGCCTCTCCCCGACTCGACCTCTTCCAGAAGAACATAAAACAACACCCGACGTCTTCCAGTTCAGGGAAAGGTGAAATAGGAGCAACATCCCTACCAGAGCAACACCTTTCTCTAAATCCCTACTGCAATCCACAACAACAACATCAACAACTATTAACACCACCACCACCGCCATCATCACCACCACCACCACCACCACCGCTACTACCACCACCACCGCTACTACCACCACCACCACCGCTATTGCCACCACCACCACCGCCATCATCATTATCACGACCACCAATGCTATTGCCACCACCACCACCGCCATCATCATTATCACCATCACCAATGCTACTACCACCACCACCACCGCTACTATCACCACCACCGCTACCACCGCCACCATCACCATCACCGCCACCATCACCATCACCATCACCGCCACCATCACCATTAACGCCACAGTCGTTATAGTAAAAAATGAAAGTATGAGATGCCTTAATGCAAGAGGTGATAGGCAAAAAAACACAACAAACAACAACATAAAAATGTCTCATGTTATGCAATTTCTGGTATGACCATGTATTCTATAATTTGCCTTCCTGGCAGATTTACTGTACCTTCCAACAAAATTGACCTTCCAACAAACACACGCACACACACATTCACACATCCACTGCTTCACTAACCACATCGCCCATAAATAAAATCCCACACACTTCTACTCTCTTATTACACTCCTTGCCTGCAACACCTTTTTACTACTAGAGTTATCCTCCCACCTTAATGATCAACTGGTTGTTAGGCCTGTGGGGTTATTATAACAAAAAATATTGTGAAGTTGCTATAATTAAATATTCCCTGATTTGTGAGAGAAAAAAAATCGGGTGTTCTGTCGATGAACAACTAATCCAATCGTCGAACCATTATGATATATAGGTTACATACAGGAAAGCCAAATATATAAATATAGGAAATGGACTGTAACTTAACGGTAGCAGGGAAACAGTACTCGTACTTTGATATTCGACTATATGATTGAATAATTGTTACCCTTCATTAAGTTATCGTGGCTTAAACCACACTTTGTTAAATTCAGATTTAATTATGTCTATTTTATCACTCTATAGAAACAGTTATGGATATTCAGCCACGACGTCGTGTGAGGCCACCATGAACGAGGGCTAACCGTCCAGAGGTTATCTCCCATCGCACCAGGATTGTTGGGTATCACGAGGCAGGGAAAGGGATGCGTGAGATAAGTCGCCTCCTCGGTATCTCCAGAGATACTGTTAGGCTTTGGGTGAGACGATATCAAGAGGAGGGTCACGTCTTCACCCGGCTAAGACCAGGTGGACCACGAGTCACCACACCTGAGGAGGATGAACTGATAAGAAGAGAAGTGGAGAGAGCACCACTATCAAATGCTGTGAGCAGAACAAATACAACCGGACGTCAGTGTCATCCGATAACCACCAGACGACGCTTACAGGAGAGTGGCCCACAAGGTAACCTTAACTATATTATTTTTACGGATGAAAAGTGTTTCACGTCAGTCTCAACAGCCAGTCGCCAGTGTTGGAGAGTGCATAGTGCAAAATATGTGCGTAGAAACACCCAGTAACTATAAAAAAGTGGGCGTGTGTCAACCTCCTTCCATGAATGGATGTTGGGGGGGGGGGGGGGTGTTGGTGAACTGTCAGAAATTGAGGGGCACATGAATGGAAAACAATTCATAAATATATTAGAGACCTCCTTTCTCCCATCGGTGCGGGCTTATGCAATTCCTGAACCACAACCCATATAATTATATGGTGCAAGACCATAGCCCAATTCATACATGTCTTACGGTCAGGAGTTGGTTCGAGGCTCACCCAGAAATTATTCTGTTGGATTGGCCTCCCAAAGGAGCAGACTACAATCCAATAGAGAATATCTGGGCGTATATGGTTCAGGAATGAGGTGTGGAGGAAAAAACTAGTGAGACAGTGAGGCGCCGGGCAACATTAGTATGGGAGGGAATAAGAAACAGACCAAACATTTTAGTATAATTCATGCCTAACAGACTACAGAAAGTCATAGAAGCAAATGGAGGCTGGACAGAACACTAAGCAAGGTCCAACAGCGCTAGAGGCCTTGTATTGTAACTATATATAATACACGTGACATGTGTTTGATAATGTTATTGTTTTGCAGGGCTGGTAGTTGCATACAACATACTTGTTTCTACTTTAAGTAAAGTGTTTTGGATACGTGTAATTATTGTCTACAATTTTTTTTTTTATTATTATTATTCTCAGGAAACTGTAATTAATAAACATGTCATACAAATACGGTGTTATCTCATTATCAAACGCTCTGCCTGTACAACAATGTCGATTTTATTTAATGTAAAGTAATAACTACTATCTGACAAGCAACGCCATTTTAATCAGATCACACACGGCAGAATGACTGAAAGAATGAAGAATGAGTGTGAATAAAAACACTGAGCTTCAGGACGAGTCACTATCATCAAAATGAACTTTCACCAATTAAATAAAATCGTTCTAGATAATTATACAAAATACATAAAATTAATCACGTTAATTAAACAACTTCTGTGGAAGAATCTTGATGTTACAGTATAGGCTACACATACACACACACACATTGAATACCTGTGTGTTCACTGGGTAGTATGGAAGTGTTTTGAAAGCTTATTCGTATATTCTTTTGTGTATATAATTCATGCAAATACTTGAGGAATTAAAATGCAGTAAAGAAATGTATTGATTTTTGCAGCCAAAATACTATTGTATAGTATAACCACAGAAAGAGTTGTATATAAGGCTTACATGACACAGTGAGTCAGACCCATTTTCTATTTTTCGAAGCATTTCTGTTGGTACGGGTGTGACCTTGTAATAGTTTCTGTGGGCTGTCGTCCAGTATGGATCCGAGACATATCGCTGCCCCAAACTCAGGTAGGCTAGAGATTGTTGTGGGCGATTGTACCAAATGATTCTCAAACATATTTTTGGCAATTATAGGCAAGAGAGTAGGCTACTTCAACTTTTGCCGGTATTCGAACTTGGTCGAGATAATCCCATTACTCATCCCCACACTGAAAATGAAGATCCCAAGTCAATTTCAGGTCTCTATAGCCTCAACACAAAATCAAACGGACAGACAGACAATAGGTCTTGAGGTCTGGCAGGAACAATTGGCCAAATATTGACTGGCATACCCAGGTAACGGTACTGGGAACACATGGGAATGACAGTCCCTCCAATGGTGAACACTGGCCGAGCTTGAGGAAGGCGGCAGGTCAATATTCTACTATTATCTGGTGAGTCAATAATACCACAGTGAGAGGAGGCCACAGAGAAGAAGTCAAGAAACTGCTGGAGATCCCTTGGTGAGGTAGAATGAACACAGATATCATCAGCATAGCACGTAATTGAAGTACCAAGAATATCAGGGAGAGAAGTGAGCAGCCGATGCATCAAAATATTAAATAACAATGAGCTCAGAACATCCCCTTGAGCCGTACCAAGATAAAAACTGCCCAAAAGGACTGAGCGCACTACTGAAAAACACACAGGAGGTTCTGTTACTGAGGTAGCCCCGAATCCACCGTAGATTACCCTTTATACCAAAGACAACCAGTTGATCCAAAATGACGTCTCTATTAGCAACATCGAAGGCAGTCCCTGGAAAGGCGAGAGTACAGGTCGACTAGGCAGTGGTGTGTGCTCCGCTGAGGAAAAAACAAACAGCCATGGAGAAAGGCGATCCTGCAGTCTGTACATGACACGATTAAGTAAGATTCTTTCCATAACCTTACAAAAGCAGGAAGTAAGGGAAATTGACCCGAACTTCGCAGTCCGGACTTAGGGATGTCTATTATTGTGCTGCTGGTCCAGGCTCGTGGTACACAACCATCTCGAAGACAAAGCTTTTACAGTTGAAGTAGGGGGTTTCCAGGAACTTGTTGAAGTCGGCGCAGCACAGAATAAGTAATACCATCATCACCAGGGGAAGCTTTACCCCGGGAGAGAGCATAGCGTAACTCCTCCTCAGTTATCTGCTCTGCATCATCATTAAATGTAGCCGATGGATAGCAGCACGGGAAGCGAGTGCATCTTGTATGGTATTTTTTTTTTTTTTTTTTATATTAACAAAGATGAGGACAAAGGCCACAGGCCCGCTTACCGTCCTCATCTACATGGTACAGTGAGAGAGTGGTCCAAAATCATGTCCAATTTCGTTCGAGATGCCCTGACACATTGCGTTTGAAGGTGCATAAGTCGTAGTAAGGTGGAAAGATGGATGAAGGTAGAGTGTTCCAGAGTTGACCAGTTGTGTATATGAAAGACTGAGAGTACCGGTTAACTCTTGCATGAGGGAGTTGGACAGAAAAGGGGTGAGAACGAGAGGCTTGACGAGTGTTGCATGTTTTCCTGAGGGGAGGAAGCATACATTGAGAGAGTTCAGAAGAACAATGTCCAGTGTAATAGCGATAGAAGAGAGAAAGTGATGCAACACTGCGGCGAAGAGAGAGAGGTTGTTGTGAATCAGTAAGAGGAGGAGAGTTGATGAGAGGAAAGGCCTTTGATTCCACCTTGTCCAGTAGTGTTGTGAAGGTTGATCCCCCCCACACATGAGAGCCATACTCCATACAGGGGCGGATGAGACCCCTGTACAGAGACAGTAACTGCGTGGGGGTGAAGTATTCACGGAATCTGCGCAGCACACCTAACTTCTTTGAGGCGATTTTAGTAAGAGATGTAATGTGATCTCTCCAGGAGAGATTATGAGAGAAAGAGACTCCAAGAATATTAAGAGAAGAGGAAAGGTCAAGTTGTGTATCGTTAAAGGAGAGGGGATAGACATCAGGAAGATTAGTACGAGTTGAAAGAAGAAGGAACTGTGTTTTTGAGGCATTGAAAACAACAAGGTTCTCTCTGCCCCAGTTAGAGATGAGGGAAAGATCAGAAGTCAGGCGTGCTACTGCATCATCACGTGATGTGGAGAGGAGCTGCTGGGATGGACGGTTGTCAAAATGAGTGGAGTAGTGTAGGGTGGAATCATCAGCATAGTGTGGTAAGCGTAGTCGAGAGGTCGTAAGGCTGAATAAATCTTGGAGGCTTGGTGTGATATAATTTACAATGCAGGGAGAGAAATACACAGAGAGTAGGACTCGTTATGTCGGGAGCTAGCCTGGTAGTGACGCTCTAAGCGTATGTTGTTGTTGTCGTCTTAATATCAGTGTTACCAGCAGTAAGTGTTGCCAAGTTATATATTTACTTAATATATATTAACTAATACTAATGGCTCACAAATGCTCGGCCACGGCCTCGAGATGACCTCATCTCGACAAGAAAAACTAAATCAAATAAATGGATGAGATCAAGTCGAGTGTCACCAGCAAGGCAATAGGCAACTATGACACAAAGATAAATCAAAACCTGAATTGGCATATGTAAAGGTAAAATGGAACATATTAAATTAGTTGCATAGATGAGTAGATAACTTATGACTACTTGATAAGACAAATGGACATAATTGACATAAACTAATGCTCAGAAATACAACTTTTCAATCAAAACATGTAACATAAATGGAAATGTAAACCATACAATATACAATATAGGCAAGAATAGGTTTAAAGTTGAAATTCATAAGCATATAAAATTGAAATACAATACATGTACAGTAATACACAATTTATCATAATACCATTTCAATAATAATGAGTACAATATAAAAAAAAATAGTTACAAAGATTAGAAAACCTTGAATACTAAAAAATAGGAATATGGACTTATGTATGACTGCGGAGATTGTAAGAATGTTGAGGGGGTTGACTGAAAAGAGGAGGGTTCTCTGGAGAGGCAGATGGTGGAGGTGAATGTGGGGGTTAAGATACAGTACAGATGAACTGAGGATCTTCACAGTCAAGACCTGAGTGTACTTTTTTGAGGGAATCAAGGTGGGCTGTGGTTTCAGTATGTTTTTTCAATTTCAAAAGCTTAACTTTATTACCATGCTCTTTGGCAATAACTCTGAAGGGTCCATCAAATTTTGGATCAACTAGAGAATACACTATGTCACCTATTTCAAGTGAGAAATTGGAAGCTGATAGGGGAAGAGGTACAGTTAAGAAGGTCATTAATGAACAAAAGAAAGAGGGTGGGTGATAGAACAGAACCCTGAGGAACACCACTATTGATAGCCTTGGAAGAAGAACAGTAACCGTCTACAACTGCAGCTATAGAACGGTCAGAAAGGAAATCAGAGATAAAGGTGCAGAGAGAGGGATAGAAATGCGAATGAGGGCAGTATGGAGATTAAAGTTTTGTGCCAGACTCTATCAAAAGCTTTGGATATGTCGAGGGCAACAGTAAAAGTTTCATCAAAGTTCCGAAAGGAGGATGACCACGAATCAGAGAGGAGGGATAGAAGATCGCCACTAGATCGTCCCTGACGGAAACCATACTGACGATCTGAAAGAAGGTCATGACAAATAAGGTGCTTATGAATTTTGAGGTTAAGAATAGATTCGAAAACTTTAGATAGACATGAGGTCAGAGCAATAGGGCGATAGTTGGAGGGTTGGGAATGGTCTCCTTTTTTCGGAACAGGTTGGATGAGAGCAAACTTCCAGCAAGAAGGAAAAGTGTTAAATGATAGACATAGACGGAACAGTTTGCCTAGGCAGGGTGTCAGCACGGAAGCACAGTTCTTTGAGAACAACAGGAGGAATCCCATCAGTTCCGTACGCCTGCCGAGTGTTAAGGCCAGAGAGGGCAGAAAATACTTTCTTTGAAGATATTCTAATGGCAGGCATAAGTAAGTCAGAGGGGGGTGGAGTTGGAGGAACAGAGCCGGAATCGTCCAGTGTAGAGTTAGAGGCAAAGGTTTGAGAGAAGAGTTCAGCTTTATCAGATGAAGAGATGGCAACATTTGAAGGATGAGGGGAGGGAAAGAGGAAGAAGTAAAGTTACTGGAGATATTTTTGGCTAGATGCCAGAAAGAACGAGAGGTGGAGGAGTTGGACAGGTCATTGCACTTGGCACGGATGAAGGATTTTTTGGTTAGTCGGAGAACAGATTTGGCTCGATTCCGGGCAGAGATATACAGAACACGAGATTCATCAGTTTGAAGGCGTCGGTGCCGTCTGAAAGCTACCTCCTTGTTGTGGACAGCAGTAGAACAAGCGTGATTAAACCAAGATTTTTGTGAGTTAGTAAGAGGGAAAGAATATGGAATGTATGCCTCCATGCCCGAGATGATCACCTCCGAGATGCGTGCAGCACTCTCTGAGGGACCCCAGCCACGAAAGCAAAAATCACTCAATGGGAAATCTTGAAAGTACTGCCTCAGATCATCCCAGCCAGCAGCGCTGTAGTGCCACAGACGCCGCTTGCTGGAGGGTCCAAAGGTCTTACAGGAGCGATAGGACAAGATACTGAAATAAGATTGTGATCGGAGGAGCCCAAAGGAGAGAAAAGTTCAACAGAATAAGCAGAAGGATGAGAGGTTAGGAATAAGTCAAGGATATTGGGCTGATCTCCAAGGCGGTCTGGAATACGGGTAGGGTACTGAATTAACTGCTCTAGGTCGTTGAGAATAGAAAAAGTAAAGGCTTGTTCACCAGGTGGATCAGTGAAGGGAGATGAAAGCCAAAGGCGGTGGTGAACGTTGAAATCTCCTAAAATGGAGATTTCTGAGAAAGGAGAATGGGATAGAATGTGTTCCACTTTTGAAGTAAGATAGTCGAAGAATTTTGTATAGTCAGTAGAGTTAGGAGATAGATATACAGCACAGATGTATTTAGTTTGAGAGTAGCAGGTTAGCCGAAGCCAGATAGTTTAGAAATCAGAAGAGTCAAGTTCGGGAACACGAAAACAAGTGAGGTCGTTGCGTACGTATACGCAACATCCGCCTTTGGCACGAAACTGAGGATAGAGAAAGTAAGAGGAGACAGAGTAGGAGTTGCTGTTAGTTGATGCTGAGATCTGGGTCTCGGTGAGGAAGAGAAGATGAGGTTTAGCGGAGATGAGGTGGTGTTCAACAGAGGAGAAGTTAGAGGAAAGACCGCGAATGTTGCAAAAGTTGATAAAGAGTGTGTCAGACAATGGTCCAGGGCATCTCGGGGGGTCGTCAACAAATGGTCCAGACTGAGGGGAGTTTATTGACCCATCCCCAGGATGGGTAGACTGGCTGGGGTAGATTGTTCCGACCAGTCATCGACAAGTTGTTTGGCATAGTCGGCGGGAGTGTGATGGCGAGCAGTGGCCGGCGTCTTTTTAACAACCCGACGAATTAAGTGCCACATAGAAGCCACACTTGTTTGCTGGTTAATACTGTCCGTGAACCGCTGTCAAGACTCAGTGTGAGCACACTCTTGCAGGACAACTAAAGCATCCCTAGACAACTGGTAACGATGGAGCAGGTCAGGAGTTGGGTTGGCTTGAAATAATAGGCAATCACGTTCAGCCTCCTCCTTTACTTCCTGTATACGTGCATCAAGAGTGGGCTGTATTGCGATGCTGGAGGTGTGGCTGGGAGTCATATAGCCTATAAAAGTCATAAGTAGCAGATACAAGATCAGAATACAACTGTTCAGCTGATGATATATCAAATGTAGGTGATACATGGCCATAAAAAAGACGTAACTCGGGTAACATTTAGGTGGCACCGAAATACGCAAGCGAGTAGCTGAAGTACTTGACCCAGCATTGAGAGAATAAGGAAACCGAAGTGCGATGTGATCAAAGAATAAGTCTGGTACTGAGCAACACTGGACCCGAGATGCTATCAGGCCAGACGAGAGGATGTAATCCAGAGTACCTCCCCGGCAATGAGTGGCACCACCAGTGTCCCAGCGTGTCAGATGATGCTTGTGGATATTTGAAAGGAGACGAACACCATTACGATTAATTGAGCCAAAACCATCACCCAAATCAGAATGCCGAACATTAAAATCTCCCATAAACACCATACCACGCAGGTAGAACCTCAAATAGCTGAAAGGTCATGTCAGGATCAGTGGAGGTATGGACAAGGCGATGTGGCATGGATCTATGTATGTAAATCAGGAGACCATTCCTTACCAGATGAACATATGGCACATAACCTGAGAGCTTGCCCAGCAGCGAGTGGCGATGCCGGAAATGCTTCCTGAAGAAAAATAACACTAGGATGATGACAACAAACATATGCCTTGACTTTAGTAAGCTTAGCATAACTGGTGATACCACATACATTCCAGGAGATGACATCCAACCAGCAATCACTAGCAAACTCCCCGTAGGGGGGTATTGCCTATATTAATTAATGTGGGCAATACTTACAGGGTTTTGGCGCCCCTTCGGCCCCAGCTAGCAAACTTTGTATTTGGAGATGGAAATCCGGTGAGCGGGGTAGATGGGCGACCTGGGGAGGGTGATGGACCAGGAGAAAGGACTGACTAGAAGAGCTTTTCAAGGCGAGATGCAACAGTATCCATCTTTTCGGTAAGGGTAGTGACAGTTGAGATGATCGCCTGCTGAGAATCAACCAAGTTGGAGAGTTTGGAGTCATTGGCAGCCTGAGCAGCAACCAGCCGATCAATCCTGGCTTCAAGGGCAGAGAAGTGGTTCTCAAGGGCCGTTCATCGTGCCATGAGGGTAGCAACAGACTTGCGGAGGGCCAGGTCCGGAGGTGAGGCAGGACTTGTAGGAGGAGCAGTCTGGGGAGGTGGTGGAGTAGGAGCAATAGTGGACGCACGAGCCTGGACCTGACGTCGAGTACATCCATGCCACACGCTAACCCCTGGCTGAAGGCATCGTGGTAACTTCCATCTAGATGTATCCTCCGGAGGCGAAGACTCAGAGGTGGAGGCAGCAGGACGTGATCATTCAACCCTGACAGGACATGTTTTGGAATCTTGTTCGGCGGCACACCATGCACACTTTGGCCTGGCAGAACAGTAACGGGAGATATGCCCAACTCCCCAACCTGTAGCCCCAAGGCTGGTCATTATTAAGTTTCTTCACCTCGCACGGTGGAAGACAGGGGAGGAAATCAAAGGAAATCTCGTTTGGAGGTGGATCAGGTTGACTCCAGACAACAACAATACGGCTAATGGGGGAACCATCTTGGAAAAACCGACGGGCAGAGTACACACCAGGGTATTCCTTGGCAAGTTTCGGGTCAACATCAATTGGAAAACGGGTGAGGATGTAGCTGGGGAAATTACGAGGCCTCTCGGGTGAGTCTTCAAGAATGAGAACCAGAGACAAAAATTCCCCAGCCTTGACTCTATCAATAATGTCCTGACGCTTCCTAGAGATGTAGACAAACCGGGAGGTGACAGCAGCCATCTTGACTTCAGCTATAGTCCCACCACTCTTAAAATGTGGTTTGGGTGGGGACGTGAGGGAGATGTCTCCAGCTACAGGGTTGCCGCGAATTCTGAGCTTTGACTGACAGAAAGGTGACCTGACATACCTTCACCTCAAATCTGCCTCAGGACAATCTTTTAATCCTGGTCCAACCCATCTACCTCCATGGTCCAATCCTACACCATACCCAGACGCCAACTGGTGACCACGTGTCTTGCTTCACTGCCTGCCTCTTCGTCAATAATTCCTTTTTTCCTGTAATCTTTATTTCCACTTTTCTCCTCAGTATACTCTACTTTCTTCACTTTATGCATATGTTCTCGATTCTCCTTTTACTGAGGTTTGTTGCTGCGGCTGTTCTGCAAATAGCCTTGTTGACATCTTCCAACATTCCTCCTTTCTATTTCTCCTGTACAAAGTACTGGCTTACTCTGAAGACAATTTCCTTGGCTTGACTATGAAGGTGGGAGCTTCTTTGCTGAGCTGCCATCGTGTCACAGTCAAGATGGAAAATGAAGAGTGGGAGCATGTTTTTTATTGCAGGGGAAATTACCTCTTCTTGGGCCTTATGCCTGTGCTGGCGGGCACAACAGGACACACAGTGAGAGCACTGACAGAAGTTTAAATACTCCCCCTGCCCTGTTAATTACCTCCCAGGAGACACATGTACCGCCTTCCAGGTGTAGGGAGCGAATTGCCGCTCATGATAGTTTTAACTTTTATTTTTATTAAAGAACGAGTATATATATCGCTTTCATTCTTCATAAATTATTATAAACACAATTGTTTCATTACATACCCAACTTAGAACTATGACGAATGTCAACTAAAAGTAGCAACAAATTCGTAGCACGACTGTGAAATGTGTATGCCACAATTCTATATTATTACAAACAGACTTTGTATTATAAAGTTTATTTGTCATTGACATACTTAAGTATACTTAAGTATATATTATAAATGGTTTTTTTATGTGTTCGGGTATTTTACATTATATCACACAAGCTACGAATCGCTTGTTTAAGAAACGTGGCGGGTCTATAAACGGTGACAGGTCCCTGATGTCCCCACCCAAACCACATTTTAAGAGTGGTTGGACTATAGTTCACGCTGCAGCTGGAAGGCCCTGTTGACATCAGACAACCAACGCAGCTTTGTGTCTGTAGATGGGTTCCCAGGGAAGGATAGCTTGACATAGTCATTTCTCGGGGCAAAAGCAGGAAGATTGGACGAGGGCAAGGAGTTAGTATACAAAGATGAAACAACAGGTTGAGGCAGAGAAGGTATGTCGTGCACAGTTGAAGCACCCTTCGCAGTCTTGGCAGCCGGAGGCAAACAATCGACACCATCTGAGTCGGACGAGGCATCAACAGGTTGCTTGGTAGAGGTTGAGGAGGTGGAAGGCTGCAACCTGAGCTGCAGAGTGACCGAGGAGAGGGGTAGGTGGGTGAGAAGGCAGCTCATGCCAGTGATCCTCGATAATAGACTCATCCTCTTCCGACATGGCCAAGTCAGCCTCCAGGCAGGAGGCCACATCTGAATCCGCACTCTCCATCTGGCCAGGCAAGGCATAGATGGGAAGTAAACAACTGAACACACACAAACACACGAACATACACACACAGTACCACAACAAAACAACAAACCACAAACAACAATATCACAAACAGTAAAACTACAAAAAAAAAAGAAGAGATAAAATGGACCAACAACACCTAGGACACACCAGAAACAACAATACACAAACAAGTACACAGAAACAACACAAACAACAACACAGGGAGAACACCAATAACAAGTCTTCACTCCAGGAAGATTGGGGCGAGACTGAGGCAAAATACTGGGACCTTACTTTAACAAACAGCTGTAACAAACAGGTCCCTAGTCATTAGATTAATATAAAAAGGTACAGTCAACATCACGTAACATAATATTCAGTGCAATCTTACAACGCAAGCCTTAATTAATTCAATGAAAGGATCCACGCTTGGTTCTTGATGGTTGAACCATTTCTCTCAGAACAACATTTGCCAATGTTGTTTGTGAGGAAACAACGTTGTTGTTTGTGAGGAAACTGTTTTCGAGGCAAAATTTTAGAATTTTTAAATAATTTAAAAAAAAAAAAATCGTGCGCGCTACATGTCTTACATGTCTACCTCATCCTGACCTGAATGTGTGGTCGACTTGGACCTCACCTTTGAACTTTGATAATCTCAAATCAGCTGAAGTGAATTTGATATAAAAGGAATAATATGGAGATCCCACATCAGAATCCTCTCTAGTCTGAAGCAGCTTATATCAGGCAACTGAACTGTCGTGGTTAGATGCAAGAATAACAATTCTGAAGACAATGAATGAGAGGCGTTGCTACTGAGCTATTCCAGTCACATCTTTATCACTTCTGCTCTAAGGTGCTGAGAAAAGATACGGTACAGGTGATGTAATTGTGTCATTTAACGATGTAAGATGTGTGTACCGCTCAGACATTCAATTACAAAACTGAAAACAAACATTTTAAATATGTGAATCAGTTTGTATTTACATTTATAATAATGCGTATGTTTTTAATCATAAAGTGTTTGTAGCTGACATGTTATTCTTTATCGTCATATGATATATAATTATTGTACTGTACAATCTAAAACCATGAAAAGTCTACCCCCTCTGCAAACCCTGAGACGAGGCCTAGGGTCTTTCTGGATGACAGGTCAGTCAAACCATCACGGGCAACATATATACGAACTCTTATAAATCCTTCATCGCTTCAGAACAAACAGCATGAACCCTCAAGGCTACGGCTTTGTAACCAGTGCGTCATGTTACATTTATCACATTTTAACTTTAACGTAGAGGGGTCTTTTGATTGTCGCTGAGTGACGTGGAAAATACCGAAACAAAGCTGGACAAAATTATCGAAGAAGTAAGGCATTGGAAAAACTCCAAGCAATTGAAGCTGAATGAGGACAATTGGGAATGCTTAAATGTGGGGAAGATCAATGATCATAGTAGGTATGATATGTCTCTAGTAGTGATAATTGATTGTTATTTAGCATTCTAAGCACATGAAGCCTCCTCCAATTTCAAGCAATATAATTCCTAGAACAGTTACTTACCGGACGATCTATATATATATAAAACAGTCTGTCTGTCTGTCTGTCTGTCTGTCTGTCTGTTTAGCCGCTATGCACAGCCGCATCGTTTCACCTAGATTAATAATTTTTACATACGTTTTTCGTTGAGACCTGAGGAGTGTCTTGGCAGTATATTTTTTTTTCTTCAATGATTAACCAATTAAAAACGACTTTTTTTCTTTTTTGTCACCACCAGCTGAAAAATTGGGATCAAAATTTTCAAATTTTAACTTTCATTTAGGCAATTTTTTTTTTTTTTGCAAACAGTAAGAGCTTGAATTTAAACACCAGGAACTGAAATCGAGAGCCTCTTAGGTGACCAAATAAGGGTATAAGAAAAGCATCTAAGTCCGAAAATACATAAATACAATAATATCCCATGAAATATTATGACGTTTTTCTGTGAATGTAAGAGGTTCAGATTCACAGTAAACGTCATACGATCTCACTCTCTATCTCTCTCTTTTACACACACACACACACACACATACTCTCTCTCTCTATCTCTCTCTCTCTCTCTTCCACACACACACACACACACAGATAGATAGATAGATAGATAGATAGATAGATAGATAGATAGTGAGACAGAGAGACAGAGAGAGATAGATAGAGAGACAGAGAGAGACAGAGAGAGAGACAGAGATACAGAGAGAGAGACAGAGAGACAGAGAGAGAGATAGAGATAGATAGATAGATATAGACACATATAGATAAATATAGACACATATAGATATAGATAGATAGATATAGATAGATAGATAGATATATAGATAGATATAGATAGATAGATATAGATAGATAAGTTACAGATAGATATATATATATATATATATATATATATATATATATATATATATATATATATATATATATATATATATATATATATATATATATATATATATATATATAGATAAATAGATAGAGATAGAGATAGATATATATATATATATATATATATATATATATATATATATATATATATATATATATATATATATATATATATATATATATACAGATAGATAGATAGATAGATAGATGGATAGATAGATAGATTGAGATAGATAGATAGATAGATAGATAGATAGATAGATAGATATGGATAGATAGATATAGATAAATAGATATAGATAGATATAAATAGATAGATATAGATAGATATAGATAGATATAGATAGATTGATAGATAGATCCCCGGACAACGTCGGGTATCCCTGCTAGTTATTGATAAAATAGTTTAATATAGAATGAGAACAATGTATGAATAAAAAAAAAAATATATATTGAGTCAATCGATGTTAGATTTGAAAATGTCATCAAAACTTCAAACGAGCACTTAAAACTTCAATGCTTGTTGTAGAGTATATTCGGTGGCTTCGGTAATTGCAGGAGCTTGTATTTTCCAAAGTTCTAGATCAACTTGAGAGCCACGCTGCATATATATTCTTAGTTCAGCGTGGGGTTTCCTGGCATATACTAGGGTAGTCTGCTCATCTTGAACGCCCTTAAATATTCCTGTTTTCGTGCATCTGTATCGTCTACGATGTGCCGCACTTGCCATCCTTAGGAAAGAAGCCACATCAGGTAGACCTATTTCTCTTTACTGTCAATCCGGTACTTGCCTGGGGTTCAGAATTTCATCATCACTCTCATTATCATCAATACCCCAATTCCCTTTTTTCAAGTGGTGGGGAGGCAATAGCGCTAAAACCGGACCCTTATTAAACAAGGGGGACGGGAATTTGAACCTTTAATGGGTTAATTGCTAGAAAGCGTGGTCCCCAATCCTCACCCCCCATGTATCGTAGGGGATACAAGGGTTGGAATATGTCTTGATTTACCTTTCCTTTATATATATATATATATATATATATATATATATATATATATATATATATATATATATATATATATATATATATATATATATATATATATATATATATATATATATATATATATATATATATATATGCAAATAAATCACTTGGTGGCACGTGATCCAGGAATATGCGTAAATCCACAAGGAAGGAAAAATAAACGCGGATTCCCAAGCGCTTTCGTGTAATTCACATCTTCAGGGGAAAGAACAGAATGTAAAAGAATGGTTGCTGAGAGACACCTTATATACAGATACACTAATAACAAACTGGCAACCTGAAGGTGTTGCCACTGCGAGTTCAAAGCATGCATATGGTGCTAAAAAGGATTTACCTGACATGACCTGACATGACCTCTAAACCTAAGATTATCCCAGTCATTAAGGAATGATTGCCGAGAGACACCTTATATACACTTAATAACTAAATGGCAACATGAAAGTGTTGCCACTGTGAGTTCAAAACAATATATATACAACCATGCATATGGTGCTAAAAAGGATTTACCTGACATGACCTCTAAACCTAAGATTATCCTCAGTCATTAAGGAATAGCAGTAGGACTTATCTTATTAACAATCTTGTCTATGATGAAGCTATCCAACTTGTACATACCATTGTTTAAATTCATATTAATATTTTCTGTGTGTTTAATCAAACTTGACTCTATGATGTTTCTATTTACGGATGAATTACAACCAGCTTCATGTGTGAGCAACTGTACTTAATATTGCTAATAAGACCAGATTGCTGCATTCTGAACCAGTTTTTATTCCAACAACATTCGTTATTTACTATATGAGAACTATATCTGTCATATCTGCATTAAAATTTTATTACAACATCACTATAGCTAACACCATACGCAGGAGGAAATGAAGCGAACGTATGCTGCCGACTGTACTCCTGTGGACATCTACCAGGAAAACAGAGGAGAGAAGAAGGAAGGTGTGGGAGGATTTGCTTTGATATTGTGGAACTCTGAATCCCGGCGGATATCGGATTGACAGACCAGGTTGATTTGCAAATTTACCTCTGCGACTGTCCATACACAGGTATATACATACATATTTGAAATCACTCGAAAATAAAATGGTACTCGTGAAAGCATACAATTGTAAACGCCAAATAAGGTCTACTATCATAGCCGGCCACTCATATTTTACCCTAATATATAAAAACATCATCTTTAAAATATCTATTCTGACCTGCTCGTTGACCTTGATTCATCAAAGCTGAATCACTTTTAATAATGCCAAATCATGCTGTGAAGTTTCATCAAATTTTCGATGCAACATTATAGTTGCATTAGTAACACAGAAACATACACCAACATGACATATAATTTCAGAAACAATCAGGGATCATTATATTTTTTAACGAGATAGCAGACATATTCTCTCTCTGGAATATTTCAGAATATTTTCGTATTTACAAGGTTTTCTGACACATTGTCAGCTTACTTTAGTCAAATGTCGCCAAATCTGTTCTCCGACTAACCAAAAAATCCTTCATCCGTGCTAAGTGCAATGACCTGTCCAACTCCTCCACCTCTCGTTCTTTCTGGCATCTAGCCAAAAATCTCTCCAGTAACTTTACTTCTTCCTCTTTCCCTCCCCTCATCCTTCCTGATGGAAATGTTGCCATCTCTTCACCTGATAAAGCTGAACTCTTCTCTCAAACCTTTGCCTCTAACTCTACACTGGACGATTTCCGGCTCTGTTCCTCCAACTCCAACCCCCTCTGACTTACTTATGCCTGCCATTAGAATCTCTTCAAAGGAAGTATTTTCTGCCCTCTCTGGCCTTAACACTCGGAAGGCGTACGGACCTGATGGGATTCCTCCTGTTGTTCTCAAGAACTGTGCTTCCGTGCTGACACCCTGCCTAGGCAAACTGTTCTGTCTATGTCTATCATTTAACACTTTTCCTTCTTGCTGTAAGTTTGCTCTGATCCAACCTGTTCCGAAGAAAGGAGACCATTCCCAACCCACCAACTATCGCCCTATTGCTCTGACCTCATTCTCCTTTCGGAACTTTGGTGAAACTTTTACTGTTCCCCTCGACATATCCAAAGCTTTTGATAGAGTCTGTCACAAAGCTTTAATTTCCAAACTGCCCTCATTCGGTTTCTATCCTTCTCTCTGCGCCTTTATCTCTGATTTCCTTTCTGACCGTTCTATAGCTACTGTTGTAGACGGTCACTGTTCTTCTTCCAAGGCTATTAATAGTGGTGTTCCTCAGGGTTCTGTTCTATCACTCACCCTCTTTCTTTTGTTCATTAATGACCTTCTTACTTGTACCTCTTCCCCTATCCACTCCTATGCTGATGATTCCACCCTACACTACTCCACTCACTTTGACAACCGTCCATCCCAGCAGCTCCTCTCCACATCACGTGATGATGCAGTAGCACACCTGACTTCTGATATTTCCCTCATCTCTAACTGGGCAAAGAGAACCTTGTTGTTTTCAATGCCTCAAAAACACAGTTCCTTCATCTTTCAACTCGTACTAATTTTCCTGATGTCTATCCCCTCTCCTTCAACGACACACAACTTGACCTTTCCTCTTCTCTTAATATTCTTGGAGTCTCTTTCTCTCATAATCTCTCCTGGAGAGATCACATAACCTCTATAGCTAAAACCGCCTCAAAGAAGTTAGGTGTGCTGTGCAGATTCCGTGAATACTTCACCCCCACACAGTTGCTGTCTCTGTACAGGGGTCTCATCCGCCGCTGTATGGAGTATGGCTCTCATGTGTGGGGGGGATCAACATTCACAACACTACTGGACAATGTGGAATCAAAGGCCTTTCGTCTCATCAACTCTCCTCCTCTTACCGATTCACTACAACCTCTCTATCTTCACCGCAGTGTTGCATCACTTTCTCTCTTCTATCGCTATTACACTGGACATTGCTCTTCTGTACTCTCTCAATGTATGCTTCCTCCCCTCAGGAGAGCATGCAACACTCGTCAAGCCTCTCGTTCTCACCCCTTTTCTGTCCAACTCCCTCATGCAAGAGTTAACCGGTACTCTCAGTCTTTCATATACACAACTGGTCAACTCTGGAACACTTTACCTTCATCCATCTTTCCACCTTACTACGACTTATGTTCCTTCAAACGCAATGTGTCAGGGCATCTCGAACGAAATTGGACATGATTTTGGACACTCTTAACTAAATACTACACAGATGAGGACAATGAGCGGGCTCATAGCCTTTAGTCCTCATCTATTTGAATATAGAAAAAAAAAAAAAAAAAACACCAATTGAGATCCAAGCATGTCTTTGTTTACTTCACTGAAACTCCATGAAATATTCTTCAAGCAGACTTACAATGGAGAACATAATGACTCGCGCATGATTGATGATTGGAGATTCATTAATTAAATTCTCCAACTGCTTGAAATATATATATATATATATATATATATATATATATATATATATATATATATATATATATATATATATATATATATATATATATATATATATATATATATATATATATATATATATATATATATATATATATATGCAAATAAATCACTTGGTGGCACGTGATCCAGAAATATGCGTAAATCCACAAGGAAGGAAAAATAAACACGGAGTCCCAAGCGCTTTCGTGTAATTCACATCTGTTCTTTCCCCTGAAGATGTGAATTACACGAAAGCGCTTGGGACTCCGTGTTTTTTTTCCTTCCTTGTGGATTTACGCATATATATATATATATATATATATCCTGTAGTGTCAGCCACATGAATACCGTACCAGCACCATCAATCTCATATGTTCCACACTTACAATCACACCTGCCATACTAACACTATGCTAATGCATTACATGCAATTACGTCAGCAGTCACACCATCACTGCACTATTCACATCTGCACCACATCTGTACCACATTTGTCAATCACATCTGCACCACATTAAAGCTGCCCACAAACGCAGAGGATTGGTATCATGATTCAATGAGGATAATCTCTTGTGGACTAGTCTTAAGGCTTAACATTATAGGAGAAACCCCCACACTCGCTGACGATTGGCATGAGTATAGGCATTACTTATAATACATTAAAAATCATTTATTATACGTAACTCATTGTGCATTAAACATTACACTTTAACTGTTTAACCTTTAACCACGCGAATTTAATCTGCATTCCCTTTATTTCTATCACTGTCCCTCCAATCCTTCGATATCCTTCATGCTTGCTGTCCCTCCTCTCAAAAATTTTCTGTGTCGCTGCTTTCCTTCATGTCGTGTTTGCTGTCCTACCTCTCTATCGCCGTCTTTCTCCCTTCCAGTCAATTAATTAATTGACTCATCATTCCTTCTCTGCCCTTCGTGGTTGTTATCCCTTCTGTATATTAATTTCTCTCTGTCCTTCCTTTCACTTTCATTCCTTTGTATTTGCTGTCCCGCCTCTCTATCACTTTCTGCCTTTCCCTCCTATCCTTCTATTTCATTCGTGCTTTATGTCCCACCTCTCTATCATCCTCTCCCTGTCCCTTCTTTCTTTCTATATCATTCATGCTTGTTGTCTCTCTTCTTTGTCGCCTTTTCTCTCATCCTATTGTGTCTTCGAAGCATAGGGCGGTTTACTCTCATCCATATATCAATTATTTCTTCCTCCAAACTGTAAAACCCAACTTGTCTCCTACTTAAAAGAATAAATTACACCACTAGGTGGCATCCATTCGTGTATAAAATTCCCGTAGAAAAAACGTCAAAATCGGTGACAATAAAAATTGCGCCAAAATTGGTAACCGTATAGATATGTTACCAATATCAGTACATTCGTGATATATAATTTCTGACCAGAGTGTCAGGAGCAGAAAGCTTCAAATCACGTGTTATGGCTCATTTCCCCAACCAGTACACCTATAGAGGCTGAGTTCGAATGCAGGGTGTGTGTGGTGCCTGCTGTTCGTCTTTCATCAGTAATTACGTATCACAAGTGTACCAAAAAAAATGGCGACATTCGGACGACTGTATCAATGACACTGAGGATTGGCATCAAACGGTTACACACAATGAGGATTTTGTGGGGATTGGTCTTTTGACGCTAATCCTCACAAAATCGTGATGCTACTCCTCTGCTAATTTGGGCAGTACAACACCGTAATCACACAAGCACCACACCACAGCTATCGCTCCAGTACGGCACCATACTGTGAAGACTTACAGAAACAAGGTTAAGGTGAAAATCTGACAGAGACGGATGAGACAGTCACTCAGGCAGGATCAGGAGGACACTGAGAGTCACGCAGGTATTTGCACTCCGTATTTGTTGATGCGAGACATCTTGCATATTGTACTATGCGCATACTAAATCGCATTTGCATGTAAATGTTATGTACAAAATCTGTTGTCTCTCTTCTTTGTCGCCTTTTCTCTCATCCTATTGTGTCTTCCAAGCCTAGGGCGGTTTACTCTCATCCATATATCAATTATTTCTTCCTCCAAACTGTAATACCCAACTTGTCCCCTACTTAAAAGAATAAATTACACCAGTAGGTGGTCAGAAATTATGTATCACGATTGTCCTGATATTGGTAACATATCGATACGGTTACCAATTTTGGCGCAATTTTTATTGTCACCGATTTGTACTCTTTTTCTACGGGAATTTCTCTCTCGGTTGTTCATGCAATGCACGTGGTAAGGATGTTTTATATTTTGTAATGATGTATTATAGAATAATATTAATGGAATACTACAAAATTTGTAGTAGATTACTGGAAAATAATTCTCGATTAGTCGTAAAAAATATGAATAATAATCTATAAGCTGCAAAATAAAGTTACTTATTGATCATAATTACCACAATACTTCACCATTGCTATCGTGAGTGAAGAAAAAGTTTGGGTAAATCTAGGATAATGAAAGTTGGAAAGACCTCATCATTTATTGTTCACATTTTAATTTATATTTAAGTCTTGTCATCTGAAAATGTGGATATGTGATATTCAATTCAGTACACACTGCAAACAGCCTAGGTAAGGGTACGGTACCCTTAATTGTTATAATAATTGGGTTTTTGTAATGATCTGTTTTGCATGACATCTTGATACGATACTATCCAATTATCATTTACAATCCCCAACTGGCAATGTACACTGTGAAGATATACATACCGTATATTAATAAACTACCCTCCTATGTATACGAATATTGCTACATGTACTGTTGCTGCGTACAAGTACAATTATCATAAGTTTTATGAATAATATATTTAAAAATAATAGTTTATCATAATTCAGCGCGAGAAAATATGTCCATTGCCCTTGAAATCTAGAGCGTTACTTATGACTTGACCAGCTGGCGCAGTCAGTATGAACGGATATTGTTGTTTTGATTCGGACCAAGACTGACTTGACGCGACAAACTTGGTGTAAACCTAGCCTTAGCTGCAGAAGGGCTAGGTCTTCTATCTGCCCTTCAGAGGGACTGCCTTCTAATGGCCGTCCTATGTTGGATGGTTGGGTGTCTGGGCCGGGAGATGTTGGGGAAGGGGATCTCAGCACCGTCGTGGGCAAACTTTCGAGCCATTGGGGCTGCTTTTAAAAACGAGTGGCTCTGTGGGGGAAGAAGTTCCCCGCCCACGGCGACCAACGCTCGGTCCCCTCATCTGCCCGGTCGGTAGTAGTTCTTGGCTTCTGGGGCCAAAAACATAATAATAAATGATATATGGAAAATTTAAAGCCCAAATCTCTCTCTCGAGCAGTTCTCGACCAGGCCCTCGAGACGCCAAAATCTGGTCGTGGTGATGTGCAGAGAGCTGCAAGTATGAATAGACCCAGCAGGTCAGATGTTGTGTCAGAGATCCGTGTTAGTGTTGTGACACATTGATGATAACGAATGTACAGGCATCAATTTCGTATGGCGCTATCCACTCCATATTTAAGTGTTTCGGAGTAGTACTTCGTATCCGAATCGCTTATGACTGTGATTGTAGGTCTAATCGGTGTTATATTACATTCAATACAAATGCTGCTGCCAAAGCAGCATTTAAGGCAAAAAATTCTCTGACAGTGGGGGACACTCACTGTAAAGTTCAGATGATGCGGTCCACCAATGTAGTAGATAGTGATAATGACTACTGCCCCAACCTATTTGATGACTCTACAGAGAATGTCCCAAAGGAACGTCGAGTTGCTACTCTCTTTTGGTTTGTGGCTTACTACAGGGAGGGACGTGGTAACCTTATCCATGCTTCCCATTATTTGGAGAAAGAAATTGGAGTACTACCAATGGGCCACATAAAGAAATTTGGTAAGGGCGTTTTAATCAGAGCCAAAGATCTTACTAAGGCCATGATGCTCCTCAATCTCCCATGTCCTTCTTCTAGCATGTTTGATCAATCAAACCACACCGAACATTCAATTATATCAAGGGATGTATATATAATGAAGACCTGTATGAATTCTCAAAAGAGGACATTCTTGCTATGTGCCCAGACAATGTCCAAATAGGAACAAAGATGAAAGGCAGTAAAAATATGATTATTCTCACTTTCTATGATTCGCATATCCCAGTTCGCATTAACATTAACCCCACCTCTTTTGAGGTGAAGCCTTTTGTTGAGCGTCCCTTACAGTGTTTCTGTTGTTAAGAGTTTGTTCATGGGAGGAGAAACTGCAACAACCGTTCCCGGTGTGGTAATTGTTCTGCTCCTGACTCGCATCTTACTTCTGAGTGTCGGTCAGAGAGTTACTGCATTTACTGCAGAGATGCTCACCCCTTGCGATCTCGCCAATGTAAGATGTACCTCCTTGAGCAGGATATTTTCCACTTGGCTAATAGCCAATTCATTAGTATTGGTAGTGCCAGACGGCAACTCAACTTCAGGCGACAGAAGGATGGTGGTGTTAAGACATACGCCTCCACCTTTCGCCCCAAATCAGTTGCAGCACCATCTCAACCTTCTCAAGCAGCTCTATGCACCAGTGAGAACGTTTCTAAGGTAACACTACATAATACCTTCTCTCTTTTGGAAACCTTATCAGACACTCATTCTGGTGACCCTTCAACTGATGACAATTCTCAGACTTTAGCTAAAGGTGTCCATGTGGTAGAGGTTCACGCTGCCACATGCTCTCCAAAATCGAAACTTAAGTCACCTAAACGGCCACAGAGACGCCTTCATGGTTCCTCTGAGGCACTTGACTCAATAGATGTTCCTCCTTATAAGGCAACCATCTCTGAGGACTCATCCATAGTTTCCTCTCAATGTCACCAGAAGCGTTCTCGTGGCTCTGATGAATCTCTTGATTAAACAGAAGTTCCTCATCGCAAGTTTCCTTCAGGACCATCAAAGGAGCGTGAAGTTAATGTGGATGCCACTGATGTCGCGACTTTAAAAGATTCAGTTTCTCCTCCGCATGAACAGTAGAGTGATTCTACCGCCTGTATTATGAATGTTGATGTGTCTGCCTGTGTCAGTGATACCAATGCTGCACAGGACAATACCAATGTAAATGTTTCTAAGAATATCCCTGCTCATATACCTTCATCTTCTTCAAACATATCAGATGCTTCAGGGACTCGTCTATGGGTCCCAAATACTACTCCTCGGGTTCGCTCTTCTAGTGGCCCAGGATTTAACAAAACGTATCGTTTGAGTAGACCCTCAGGTCGAGGTGGTAGTGGGAAGTACCTCCATGAGGCTTCCCCAAAACCAGGACAAAAGTAACACTGTTCAAGGTCCTTCAGTGGAATTGTCGTGGTTTGCGTGCTTCTTGGGAAGAAGTGCAATATATTACCATGTTATGCAATTAAACCTTCCATCCTCTATTCATTGTTGCAATATATTACCATGTTATGCAATGAAACCTTCCACCCTCTATTCATTGTTGCAATATATTACTAGTGGGCCAATTTTGTATCTTGACTTCAGTCAAGACATTTTCTGATTCATTACTTTGTGTTACTGGTTACCAACGGATACTGTTTTGTAGTGGATGGTGACTTAACTACCCAATGATCACTGTGTCACTTCTACACACCCTGTCCCACACCTCACCCACATCCTCTTTCCATTACCTTTCTCCTTTACCCATTTCCAGTACTCACTTTACTCCTCCATTTCCCCACCACATTCTCCTTCTCACTACCTCCAACATCATTTTGTGTGGCCAATAATGATTAGTGCGATTTTGCAAACAGGACCTGAAAATAAATTGTGTGATAAATTATATTGTATGCAATTACAATCCATGCAATATGGTAGAACAGTTTTATATTAATCAGATGGAGTCATTAGATAGTAATGTCTAGGCCAAACAATCAGGCGTTGGAGAACCATCACAAGTGTTGGAGAAAACGGTGTTAGAAAAACTGTGTTAAATTCATACACCCACCATATGAAACACTTTCCTTTACTGAACCTCTCTTTCCATCTCACACTGTAGTGATTGGTAACTTGGCTGGCTTACTTCCTCACAGGGAGGTAGTAGGCGGTCTGTTATCAGGGCTCCATACCTCCCCTACAACAGCTGACTTGCGGGGTTCCACAAGGAACTAAATCTGGACCACTATGCTTCCTCATGCTCATTAATGATGCCCTTACCGACACCCAGCATCGATAAAAATACATGGATGACTGCACGGTTGGCATCCCAGTCAACACTAGGACGCCAGATTACAACCCACTGTAAGCCACCCTTGACAGACTGCAGACGTGGACAGAGCACAACAACGTCACCATCAACCACACCAAGACCTTAGTGATGCACGTCTGCACCTCATCTACAGTTGTGCCGACCCCCTAGCTCACAATTGGCCCTCATCCACTCCAAGTCATCCACTCCTTCAAGGTTCAAGCTTCTCGGCATCACTGTGGATGACCAATTATCATGGAAGCAACATGTAGCTAGGATGGTCTCTGGGGACTCTCTGAACAAAACACAACAACAACAGCTAGAGAAGATTCAGAAGAGGGCATGCAAAGTCATACTTGGCCCTGCCTATACCAGTTACAATGATGCCTCACCACTCTGAGTCTGCCCAGGATGACAGCCATATATGAGTAAGCCCTTAGCAAGTTCGGGGAAGGATTGCTACGTAACCCACGCCACCGTCACCTCCTGCCACCTGACTTCCCCCCACCAGCCAGGGCTACCCAACACCAAAACAAACTGGTGTCGCTAAGAGCCCCTCGCACTGACCGCTATCGTCAAAGAGCTATTCCCAATTTAGTGCGAAAAATAAACACCTAAACTAGTACTGTATGTCTCCAAGTTGTAACCTATACATCTTAGAATTAATATTCATGTAATCTTCCCCTCTGTAAATTTTCAGTCTCTAACTGCCATGAAAATAAACTTATAATAATAATTATTATTATACATGTATGTATACACATACAGCCATAGCTGATAGCGGTGGATCAGGTCCCAAGGAGCGGTGGAGAGCAACTGAACAGTGTAAAAAAAATATATGCACTTGTTCCGGTTTCACCTTCATTAGAGGGCTACTTATAATAACTTACTTAATACTTACTTATATGAGTCACTTAGACACTCAGACTTACACCCGTCACATGATGCTCTAATACTGCTGACCTACGCTTGAACAGGAAGAGAACGGGACTCACTTACTGTGGGAAGCACTAACACGCCAGCATAAAGTGACGACACAAGTCAAGGGAAGCGCCCTAGTTTGCGCTCCTATAGCCTCAGTTAGCTACCAAATAACCGACCCGATCACAGGTTACTCTAGCGTGTTATCTCTCTTTAAATTTAGCTTCTTAGCCTAGCTTAAACCCGTGCAAGCTACATATTGTGACTCTGTATACTAACTCGTGTTATAAATAAAAAGTGAGTAAACTACTTTAACCTTGTTGTATCTTCTCAAACCATAATAGTTATAGAAAACCTAATAATTAAAATCAAACTCCGAAGAGACAACAAAGACACTACAAAGACAAACCAGTCGCCAGCCACCCTACCTATATCGACTCATATGTTTGGAAGTAAGTAAGTCTTTCTTACACCAGAACATTTGGTGAACAGCGGTGGGATACGAAATAAATGGTTTATAATAAAAGAGAAAAACAAAGTTACAAAAGCAAGGAATCCGAGAAAAGAGCACAAAATAATAAAAGGGTAAAAAAAAAAAAAAGAAAGTAAGAGAAATGAAGTTAAGCGAGACAGTGAAGAAGAGGTTACAGGAGTGAGACGAGAGTATAACAGCGAGGGGTCACACTGGGTCACGCAACTCAGCACCTCATAGCCAAAACAAGCTAGCCTCTCTCGACCCTCACAGAAGCCAATGGTGACGTCATCGACCCTGCCACCTTACACCACACGGTCGTCGCTATTACGTCATCGTTATACTCATTATCACTCTGCCAGCTGACTTAACCATACACACACACACTTCAGAGGAAGGACGTAGGTGTGGTTTGGTACGACATCACTACATCACTATACCTTCTATGCTTAACCATACAGTATAGTCAAAGGGAAGTGATAATCGAACTTCAACTTCATCTTACGGGATTATAACTCACAACTCAGTGCAACACAACTAAGGAAAGACGTTGGCCTGGTTATGGTACGTCATCGCGACTACAACTGAAATAATAACCTACTACAAACAACGTTTATTCTTATAATATGGTCAGTGCTAGGTACATATAATTATATATTACAAATATATAACACACACAATCCTACATCATCACACTAGGATATAATATTATATGTACACGTATTTAACAATATTTCCTCATTACACATTCTATGTATTCATAATTGTGAGTATTAATATGTGCGTATGCCTTCACGTATATATACAGATGTGTTCTTGTTATTTTTCAAGCAAAAAGTGACAGGGAATGAGTGAAAGAATACGTATACTACCGCACTATAACTAACACTAGTTAAGCAAGCGAACACGTAGCTTGGCAATACTAACAAAGTAGTTGATTAGTAGTAGTAGCTTAGTTGATTCAACCGAGATAACTAATTAAAGTGTAAGTATTATGCAAAGTGCAACTTCTCTCTTGAGTAAATATTATTGCACTAGATTTAGACATACAAGGTAGAGAATTAACCACTAATATTCTTCCTACTAAATCTACATAATTAACTGACTCGTTACTAATAACCTACACCTGATAACACTTAGTAACTTCACCTAGTAACACGAGATCAGAACGTACTTATTCTACAGCTTCACAAACTAACACTTCATCAACAAAATAGCAATTAACACTTCATCATACACCGTGGCAACGAATAATAACTCTACAACAACAACAATGGCAACTAATAATAACACTTCATCTACTATTACTAACAGTTCATCCCAAACTCATGCAGTGAAATCAGTCACTTGGGACATTGTAACTTATATTGTCCATTTTTTTCTTAAGGTTGTAAATTTCATGTGCATATTCCAGTTACTACAGACTACAAATGACAACATAAGCTTCGTAAGTGGACATAGTAAACCAGACTTCATTGCTAGGACATTACTGACCGCAACTGCACTCACCCATCCAGATATCTTATTTAATTTTCTTCTGTGTTGTGAAAGCCTCATAGATGTTATCGGTAGGGGGCAGTTAGGCAGTCCACTAGCAGGGGTACACAGAATGGTTAGAAGTATAGTGAGTAATTGTGTAACAGTCAAACTAAGTAGGACTCTAGCGTTAGTAGGTTCGACCATTAGCAATGCTAAACAACTCTTGTGGGGGTCAGAGTGGTTGAACAAACAAGTAAATGTACCTAGAGCCCTGCCTGTAGCTGTAAACACACACACAGACACTCAAACAAGCACTTCACACACACCACACACTACAAACTTCACACCACAGAGCGCGAAGAAGAAGCCTTATTGTATGATCTGTAGGAAATATGGACACAGCCTAGACAAAATTTACTTTGATAAGAATAATCTCTCAAATGCCAAAAGTAAGGATAATAATAATAATAATAATGTAGTAAGTGAAAGTGACAACAAGGCAAGTAATCAGTTTTGCATTATTCATAACAGTGTGACACATAACACAGATAAATGTAGAGTAACGTTGAATGCCAGGTATGAAGTCAATACCAAATGTGCAAAAACAGGTGAAGATTTTAGCAAACAAAACACTTCACATTAATTACATAATAAATAAATATACTTGTTGCTGCTTTGGGTAAAGTGGATATTCTTTCACTTCCTCGTAACATGGGGAATACAAATGTTTCTCTAGCTGTAGATACAGTAGCTTGTGTCTCCTTTACTTTCTGAAGTAACATTTAAACGGCTGTTAAGGAAAAACCCGCAGTAACGATGGACTATCCAGCCATCAGATTTAAACATTTAACTACCTTATCTGGTAGTAGACTAGTCACTAAAGGAATAGTACAATTTCCTATCACACTTTCATTAAGTAGTCATAGACTAGAATGTACCTTCTATAACTGTGAAAACTTCAGTTTACCAACTGATGGTCTATTGAGTTAAAAGAATTAATCGAACATAACCTTGACATTGCAATCTCACTACAGTCAATTATCTTACAAGGTCGGCTGTACCCATGTTGACATGTTGACCTTTGAGTCATCAGTCACCAGCCAGCTGTGGGTGCTGGGGCACTCAAGGGAGAATGTCACTCACACATTAAATTGACAGGCACAGTCAAAAGTACTACTCATTTACCAAGTAAAGGGTTTGCTATCATTAAGGTACAAGTGAAAGGTGATAATTGAAGGAAATCAAACCATATCCTTAAGTGAAACATGTAGAATAATTAATGTCGGTATGTCCATAATTTCTCTGATACAAGGAGACAGCTTCATTGAAGCTCTAATTTTTAACAAAGTTAATCTGGCAGTGAACATTAAACCAGGTACTTATATAAGTGACTTTCTTGTGTTTATTAAACTCATAGAGTGGAAAAAGAATCTCCTCCCTTAGCCAACATACACATTGTTGATGAATTGCAATTTACGAAAACTACTAATGAATTAAGAGAGCATGTAAAAGTAAATGATTTTCCTTCACATCACACACAGCTTTTACACACATTAGCTAATCACAGGTCGGCTATTGCCTTACCTGGTGAGCGGTTGGGGAAAACAACACTAGTAAAACATCATATAAAATTAACTGACACAGATCCAGTATATGTTAAAGCTTATAGATTACCTCATAGTCAGAGGCAAATAATGAATAAAATGGTGGATGATATGTCAAAAGAGGGAATAAATGAACCTTCAAACAGTCCTTATAACAGCCCATTATTTTTAGTAACTAAGAACACAGGCGATTTCCGTCCTGTTATAGATTTTAGGAAGATAAATGAAAAAAACCTGTCAAGGATAGGTGCCCATTACCTGTGCTTAATTAAAGATATCCTCAGGGAGATTGGGGAAAATAACCGAGTCTTTACTAGTCTTGACTTAGTGGATATTGGCAAGTAGAATTAAATGACCAATCCAAACCTGCATACCCAGATGACTTAATTATTGTCAGCCTGATGTAAATTCACACCTTCAGAACTGGATAGAATTTTTCAGCGACTGCAGGATGTTGGATTAAAGGTTAAGGCTGAAATAGAGTTTTTTGGGTCATAAAGTAAATAGTAAAGGTATTCACACTTTGGATTCCAAGATTAAAGCAGTAAAGGAATTGTCACAACCTACTACAGTAAAGTAAATAAGGAGTTTCCTTGGATTAGGTTCATATAACAAGTCATTCATAATGAATTTTGCTAAAATAGCCAACCCACTAATAAGACTCCTGAAGAAAGATATCGAATTAAGTGGTCACAAACAGAGTAGGATAGCTTTGATCAGTTAAACTTAGCTTACATTCTACTCCTATCTTAAGTTACCCAGAACCTTCCGTTTTCTCTCTGTACTGAAGCATCAAACGATGGTTTACGCCCTGTCCTTATGCAGCATACCACAGAAGGATGTTGCAGGGCTTGTGTATATCCCAGTCAGGTGGTGAAGGATACAGAGAAGAAATATAGCATCACGAATTTGGAAGCTATAGCGGTGGTTTGGGCCTTAAAGACCTTCAGGGAAATAATTCTAGGGTATCCTATCACCGTATTCATGGTAAAGAAGAAAAAAAAAAATTGACAGGTCAGTTAGCCAGATGGTATCTCAGAGTTTCAGCCTATAATTAAATATCTTCCGGGGCGTTTTAATAAAGTTGCAGATGCCTTATCTCGCAATAGATCAGCTGCTGCTGTCATTCCCACTAACAGTGATGTAGACTTCAATGTGAACTTGTTAGAACTGAACAAAAGAAAGATAAATTTTGGGCAAGGGTCATTTATGCTTTGGTTCCAGGGGACGAAGAAACTAACCTACCGGAGTTACCCATTCCACTAACACAGTTTGAGGTAATAGATGACACTTTGTTCAGGAAACTTGAGAAACAGACTAACATTTCTTCACAAGTAGTAGTCCCTGATACACTAATCAAGACTGTACTAACACTAATGCATAATCATCCACAAGCCGGACACCCGAGTAGAGATCGCTGTATAGCGAAACTGGACTTAAAAAAAAAAAAAAAAAAAAAAATGTTGGTTCACTCTCCGCATCGACGTGGAGAAACATATTAAGAATTGTTAAAGTTAAAGTTGCAGGGTTTTAGTTCAGGTATCTGTCTTTCGACACTCTCCTGAACGTCAGCCAGGCAAGCCCAACTCCCTACCATGGTGCCCAGCCATGGCAGTAACCCCCCAGTAAACAGTTTGTAACTCTCGGGCCTGGGCGAGGCTCGATCTGCCGACCTCACGGATGCGAGGCGGGCGCGTTACCACTGTACTTGCCAGGGGCTAGTGATTGTGAATCATGTCATGCTCATAAAGGTAATACAATGGGCCCAGCTCCAATTTTAAATTACCCAATACCTGAAAAACATGGGATGTAACTGGTATAAATATACTAAGCTTACCACACAAGCAAATTTAACGAAGGTAACGAATTTAATTTGTCAGTACACCACACCTAGGGTGATACTAATCGACAATGGTAAAGAAATTACTAATAATTGTTACGCAACATATGTGATCAATATCATATAAAGCAAACTTTTATTACAGCATATCATCCAGCAAGCAATCGCAAGATACTTGAAGTTTTGCGACAAATGGCTAATCCTATACACGGATCATGGGAAGACTGGAATTCTTTACAGCTGCCTCCATTAAAGGTTCCATAAACTCATCAGTGGGCAAGTCCCCTCAACAAATTCTATTTAACAGACAAACGATTTCCATATGAAATCATTACTGGAAATTTTCCTCCAGCATATAATATGGATGACTACAAGGCCCGGATTCTCAAAGCAATTTACGACGTCCTATCTCATTTGGGACGTCCTAACTTCCCCAGGCGAGTTAGGTCCACATACTCAAAACATTAAGACCTTATACTCAAAAAAAATTCGGCACTGTGGGCAGCCATCTTGTGAGGTCTTAAGACACGCGGATTTACAATCCGCGCGACCCTGTCACAAGTGAGTTAAGACCCGAAACACATAGAAAACGTATATATTTTTGTCAATCCTCCAGTGGTTCTCCCCGAGTCCCCGTTGCTGTGTTGGCAAAACACCATCACCCACGTCACGTCTTGTTGTTTGTTGTTGTGGGAGAGCTGAATGAACTGAACACCGAGCGCTAATTTACAAATGTGATGGAACTTATAGTGGTTTGCATATGAGAATAGGCGTCGCCTACGGAGGGAAAGAGTGTATAGGGATCCATTGGACCCTCTACATGTTAGTGAAGAACACTTACTTCGCTATTATAGATTTCCTCATCAAGAAATCTTAATTAAACTTGTGCCAGGAACTTGCCAATTGACCCATATGTTCGTCGACAAAAGAGGAGATCTCATGGTATACCAACACACACCCAAGTGTTAGTAACTCTACGAGTATTAGCTAACTAGTGGAACCTTTCAAAGTGTGATTGGAGATTCTGCTGGAGTGACTCAAGCAAGTGTGAGTAGAGTGGTGAAATCTGATGTAGTACATTTGTTGGCTGAGAAGGCAAGAGTAGAAATAAAGATGCCCTCAGGTATTGTGGAAATTGGCAGAGCCTGCAGAGTATTCCATGCAGTGAATGGTTTTCCCTGAGTGATTGGAGCACTTGATGGTACTCATATACCTATCAAGGCTACAAATATAAATCCACAAGTATATATTAATAGGAAAGGCTATCACTCCCTGAATGTGCAGTGTGTTTGCACCAGTGAGAAAATAATTTAGCATTATAGTATGAGATACCCTGGCAGTACCCACGACTCCTTCATCTGGAATAACAGTCGTCTTCGGGCTCGATATTGTAGATAATTTCTTTACATGAAATAAACTTGGTAAATTTAAATAAATACATTGTTGTTAATTACTACATCTCCTACTTATCCCAATATCACTCAAAACTACATTTTAACCGTAATAAAGTGTTTGTGAAAATATAATTCTACAGATTACATTCAATTGTTTATTGTTCAAAAGCAGTACAGTATTAAAATACTATCACAGCATGACACACCTAAAATATAATCACATTTGAAAACAAAATTAAAGTTAGTGAGAGTTCTGTTAGCATAATCACTGTACAGCTACAATAACACTCGATAACATATTACCAGTAATAAAGACTTTGTGAAAATATAATTCTGTATTGCATTCAACTGCTTATTGTACAGAAGCAGCACACTGTTAAATAACCTAATTAGTTTGGCACAGTATAACATTGTTTGGCTAACTCTGTAAGTTCCTCAAGTGCAGAGGCAATTCTTGGGAGGCTGCCTCTCAACACTTGCAGAATTTCTCCCTGTACTGCCAGCATCTGGTCACTGATACAGGGCTGTGAACAGGCACGGCTGCTGTGAACACGGCTACTGGTGTCATGACTCTCAGATCTACTTGCCCTCATACTTGATGCTGGAGGTGGTGATCTACAGTAGGCATGGTCAAAAGTCACTGTCTGGGGAATGGTAATGTTTTCTGATGGTTCGTGACTTTGAATATTTTCTAACAGGCCTGAACTCTCAAAGTCAATATGTTCTACAGACATTGTAAAGTGGCGTGTTGGGTCATCTACTCCTGCCACCAAAATCTGTAACAATAAGAAGTGCTGTGTTTATGTAATATGGTTACAATGAAAAAGGAACTGTGATGCATAGTGGGAGCAATAAACATGGGGCCGCCTTTTTCCTTTAAGTTTCTTTTTGCTTAGTACTTCTTCCTCAAAGTTTCCTGTCTGCATTGCAGTTTCTTTGGTAAAACTGTACATACATTTCACTGTCACCCAACATATATAAATATAATCACACTTGGCCTAACATCTGCTGAAAAAAGATTTGAGAACCACTAGTGAACAACATCTTCAATACAGTACAGTATGTATTGCATCTCGTCAACCTACTGAAGATTATATAATGAACATCAGCTAAGCTCAGCAACATCTTCATGACCAATTATGCATCTACTTACTGGGTAGTGGTGCATGCTCATCATGTGTCCTTGTCAACGGTATGGGTCTGGCAACACTACCAGCAGAGGTCGATGGCAGAGGCTCATCTGTAACAATAATGTGTGCAGTGTTACACAACAGTATATCCAGTACTAATGCAACATGTTTACTCTGAGCTTTTGTAGTAACAGACAACACATAATAACCATAATACTGTATGTATAAAAGACACAAATACAGTACAGAATTGGGGCCTTGCATTCCCCTGCACTCTATAAGTTATTTTAGACCTTAAATGTACAGGCCTAACAATACAAAGTCACTGAGAAAGGCATGACAATCCCCTACACAGTTCTTCCATTATCTTTTGTGAGAGAACATTGTCTCAATGTGCACTCCGTAAAAATTAGTCAAATTTACCAGCAATGACGTCCTTGCTTTCGAAAGGGCCAGAGTGCCCCTCAATAGCCTCTGTCTCGTTGAGAGCAAGTAGTGCCTCCTCTGTAGGCTTCCAGTCCTTTGTGTCAGGTATTCCACCACCTGTAAAAGCCATTAAATTACAGTCATAGCTAAGATGAACAGTAGTATCATTGCAGCATTGCTTTAAGTAATCAAACTTTAGTACAGTACAGTATACTGTATTGGGCTTCTTGAATGCTTAATTTCTTTCTGTATTGTGAAGTATAATTCTGCCAATCTTTCTCAATACATTACATTAGTTGATGGAATTCCTAAAACTATCCTACATCATACAGTATTTAATGATCACTTAGAATAGCCTACATATTGTACCCCAACATTTCTTTAATTACATACCTAACCTAACCTAATGTATTTAGGATGAGTTAACAAATATTTTGATGCACACTTAAATGTATAATGCAAGAACAACAACAAATATTTAAGCTAATGCAGTTCTCTAATATGTTTTTTCCCAAGTCAAATTTTGGTAATTAACCTGCTCTAACCAAACCTCAGAACCACAGCAGACTACAGCTGGGACTTAATTGTGGCAACCCGTTATATATGCCTACTAGTAACAATGGAAGAAACAATCTACTGCACAATGGCAATATAGTACATAAATATCATAGAAAAACTGATATTTAATGGTTATTATGAACGTCAATAGTCAATGATGTTACTAAAAACTTACCTGTCACTCTCATTTCACTCCTTTCCTTGGTTATTGCGACGTTACTACTGCTGTTGACAGTCTCTCTGTAGGCGATAAGAGAGAGATAATACTGTTGTCACTGCATCACACGCTTCTCACGTCCCAGCATCACTTTATGTTTACACAACACAGCTGATGGGGTCCATATTGGCACTGTGGCATTCCTTGCTTTTCATTGGCTGGATCCACATGAAAGACGCCACCTGATTGGCTGAAGATTTTCCGATGTCCTAGAGGAAAAGACAGTCCTAAGTAGTTACGAACCGATTAGGACGTCGGAAATTTGTTTTGAGTATCTTGTCTTACGACACGAAATACAACATCCTAAATTGTTCGTAAGATCAGACGTCGTAAGTGAGATCCGACGTCCCAAATGAGATCCGACGTCGGAAGTTACAACCCGTTTTGAGTATCCGGCCCCAAGTGTTTAATAACATCCATAAGGAAGTCAGGAATCACCTAAAAGGTAGTGGGCAGGAGATGTTGATCAAACAACATACTCAAGCTGTGAAGATAGATATTGCTGTAGGGGAAAATGTCATGATAAAATCCCCAGAAAGAGTATCAAAGTTAACTCCAAAGTTTGTTGGTCCGTATGAAATAATCGACATCACCATGGAAATAGAAATAAAATAAAAATAAAATGTATAAAAACGGGGAAGGTAGAAATAATGCATGTAGATAGGAGTAAACAGATAAACTTAAATGAACCATTTAAAATATAAACAGCACAAGCACAAGAAATACTAACCTCCACTCCCACATATCTGTCTTCAAACACACACACAGACAAAAACTAAGGTCTGCAACATAAACTAAATAATGACATTTATTTCAAAAGGGAAACAAGATTCTATTACTGTTTTTGCTAGGTATAGCGCGTGTTACACTTGCCGAACAAACAGCAGTTACAGCCCAAGTACTGAAGCTAGGTGCACTTCAGGTGCTTTGGTTGAAAATAGAGTAAAAATCTTGATAGTGCAAGATTTAGTTACTGTACAACTGGAAGTTCACGGATTGCTAGAAATGCCAGAGATAATTTTAAACCTTGGACAACATGTATCAGACTTACACAGACATATAGAAACTGCTCATGCTCGTCGTCAGAGACGTGGCCTTTTTTTTTTAATTTCATGGGTTTGTTAACCCCTCCGCGACGGGATAACTATGGATAGCCATTTTGTCAGTCCGGGGCTAGTCTTACTTTCCCTACAGCCTCGCCGGGCGCTTTTGGCCGATTTTTCCAAAATCGCTCTATTCCACTTATTCTGTACGTCTAAACTACGATACTGAACAACTTAAATTTGGTCTTGTTAGCACCATCAACTCTTCCTCTTTCCAATAAAACCAACCTCAGCTCTCTACAACTCTCCGTTGCCGAGAAATTAAGTGAGGAATGAAGGGTACTTTCTCGTGTGAGCGCGGCTGCGTTCGCTTAGGTGGAGTGGCTCTGACGACAACTGAACGTGGCCCGCGCGGGTGGCAGTCAGTGTTGTAAGTAAGCATGGCGCAACACAGAATCGGACACGCACGAGAAATCTAATCCACATCCATCCATGTTTACAGTCAGTAACACACTGACTGACGATGGTGATTTGTAGGGATGGTGGTGAAGTATAGCCAAGTAAAAAAAAAATCCGCCAAATTGGGCTCGCAAATGCCGACATTGGCAATAGCGGTGCTTCATCCCGCCCGGTCACCACATGGCAGGGGTGTAAGACACGACCCGGGCGCTTCCTGGGGCCGTCTATGACCGCGGTCCGGACGTTAAGGGTTAAGTAACCAGTTGTTGGGACAGCAATGGCCGATGATGCCATTGCCTTAGGTATGAAAATAGGGGAGGTAACTACTGCCCTAGGACAACAGAAAAGAATTGTCATTCAAACTTAACCCCTCCGCGACGGGATAACTATGGATACCCATTTTGTCAGTCCGGGGCTAGTCTTACTTTCCCTACTGCCTGGCCGGGCGCTTTTGGCCGATTTTTCCAAAATTGCTCTATTCCACTTACTCTGTACGTCTAAACTACGATACTGAACAACTTAAATTTGGTCTTGTTAGCACCATCAACTCTTCCTATTTCCAATAAAACCAACCTCAGCTCTCTACAACTCTCCGTTGCCGAGAAATTAAGTGAGGAATGAAGGGTACTTTCTCGTGTGAGCGCGGCTGCGTTCGCTTAGGTGGAGTGGCTCTGACGACAACTGAACGTGGCCCGCGCGGGTGGCAGTCAGTTTTGTAAGTAAGCATGGCGCAACACATAATCGGACACGCACGAGAAATCTAATCCACATACATCCATGTTTACAGTCAGTAACACACTGACTGATGATGGTGATTTGTAGGGATGGTGGTGAAGTATAGCCAAGTAAAAAAAAACCCGCCAAATTGGGCTCGCAAATGCCGACATTGGCAATAGCAGTGCTTCATCCCGCCCGGTCACCACATGGCAGGGGTGTAAGACACGACCCGGGCGCTTCCTGGGGCCGTCTATGACCGCGGTCCGGACGTTAAGGGTTAAGAAGCTTTGGCTGATGATGTCACTGTCTTAGGTAAGAAACTAGGGGGGGGTAATTACTACCCTAGGACAACAGAAAAGAATTGTCATTCGAACTTAAGAAGCTCGGCAACACCTACGACACAAACCCATGAAATAATTGAACGAACTAACTAACCAACTATCTTCTGTGGTAAACGAATTAATTGGAATAATACCTAACATTGAACTCATCCAATTAATTAGTGAGTACATAACAGCCATTGACATAGCTGTTAAGAAACTTAATTATTTAAACGAAGTAGTCATAAGTAACTTGGTTGATACTGGATTGGGTAGAGTAAACTCGAAGTTGTTACCTCTATGGCAGTCGCAGGCAGCAGTGGAAATAGCTATAAAAACTTAAAAGCTTAACCCTATATTTACCCTATCTGACGTGGAATATTACTACTCTATCATTGGACTCATTCTAACTGAGACAAGATTCTATTACTGTTTTTGCTGGGTATAGCACTTGTTACACTTGCCCAACAAAAAGCAGTTACAGCCCAAGTACTCTGGCCAGGTATTTTGGTTGAACATAGAGGAAAAGTCTTAAATATTCCTTAAAAGTAAAAAACGTCAATTAATATTTGGGGAATTACGACCATTTCCAATTAGAGTAAATAATACCCTGCTGGTTGTAGACAAGTCATACATAGTCTCATCTGAAGATTATATTGCCATAGACACTTTGGAAAAACATTCATTGGATGACTGTCGCACATCATACTTACACTTGCATGTACTGTATGTCCTGCTTATATGTTTACTTGGAATTTAGCAAACAAGGCACAGTGTGTCCTTTCATTCATAATGCCAGACTCAACTCTTCCCACATCTTACTGTACTTTCAAAACTGTCAGTAATATTTCCTACCATGAGCACTTCAGTACTAACCACTACTACTATACAAACAGAGAATAAGTGTGATATTAAATTGCAATGGTAAGTCCAACACGTTTGGGTGGATGGTTATTATATGGCTCAGGGTCATTGTGAGATTAGGAATGAACATTTTTCTTAACTTACCATAAAGCTTTTTTGTGTCCACACTTTCTACAGAGTTAATGTCAGAGTTAACCTTGTAGAAAACATCTCTATAGATAACATATTTTTTTTTTAGATAACATAAAGATCCTTCAATTTTTAATAGACTCAGAGTTTACCTCAAAGTTGAATAATTTGTTACCTTTTCATCTCTTAAGAGAAGTTGTATTACCTCTACACATCATACCTGCACTAATGTTAATTGTTGCACTACTGTATTTAGCTGGTGTATACGGAAGGTGTACGCTTGGTACCAACAATTATTAGCTCGCGAACGGCAAAGACAAGTGTCACAAGGTAATGAGGATACAAATGTATAGGCTAATTACACACCACTACACATTTAGATAGGATGTATTTACCCATAATGTATATTGGACATGTAATATTAATTATTATCTGTAGAAATAATAAAGTACATCTACAGACTGCATGTATTCCAATAATAATAACTATATATTTAAATCTTAAGTTTAATAGGGAAAATATTAATAATCAACCTGGAAAGATATGCCAGAAGATAATAATACCCTTATATAACAACATGTAAATTATTATAAATGTTCCTTCGAGGGCGAAGGATGGTAGTGGCCGAGCATTGTTCCGGTTTCACCTTCATTAGAGGGCTACTTATAATAACTTACTTAATACTTACTTATATGAGTCACTTAGACACTCAGACTTACACCCGTCACATGATGCTCTAATACTGCTGACCTAAGCTTGAACAGGAAGAGTACGGGACTCACTTCTGTGGGAACCACTAACACGCCAGCATAAAGTGACGACACAAGTCAAGGGAAGCGCCCTAGTTTGCGCTCCTATAGCCTCAGTTAGCTACCGATAACCGATCCGATCACAGGTTACTCTAGCGTGTTATCTCTCTTTAAAGTTAGCTTCCTAGCCTAGCTTAAACCCGTGAGAGCTACATATTGTGACTCTGTATACTAACTCGTGTTATAAATAAAAAGTGAGTAAACTACTTTAACCTTGTTGTATTTTCTCAAACCATAATAGTTATAGAAAACCTAATAATTAAATTCAAACTCCAAAGAGACAACAAAGACACTACAAAGACAAACCAGTCGCCAGCCACCCTACCTATATCGACTCATATGTTTGGAAGTAAGTAAGTCTTTCTTACACCAAAACAAAGAGGAAGAGTTGAAGGTAAGGATGGAACAATTTTGAAGTCAGAACACTATATAGGTTAAAAGTGTGAGCGTTGTGAATATAGGGCAAATCGAGGAATTTTGACGCTAGCGGCAGGTTAGAAATGTGGAGGCAGGGACCACCCCTCCCGTTCTGCAGGGGTTAGTCAGAAAATTGGAGGTTAGTGAGTCCTTCAAACATTGCTATGAAACACACACACCTATATGGAAGGAGTTTGTTTCGTGGCATTGTCAGGAGGAATCAGAAGCCACCAAGTCTCATACACGATCACAGGGTCCTTAACTATCGCATTTACTTTTAGCTATATATAAACTTTTGGAGACATGATTTCCTCGGCCACCTACCCTTATATTAAACTTTACCTGGTAGCCGGGCTCACCTTGTCTTCAAAATATCCCAAAGCTCACAGACGCGTACACAAACACATCCGTTCACTACCACTGTCAGCTACTACCACTGTTGTGTGTGTGTGTGTATATAAGAGAGAGAACGAGTGTGTGTGTGTTTGTGTAGGAGAGAGAGAACGTGTGTGTGCGTGTGTGTGTGTTCTCCGGTAACAGCCAACCAATTATGTCCTTCATCATCTTGGTCAATACCCATGTTTCATGATCATAACCATAATAATACCAACGTTTCATTACAGCAAGTCTGAACTTACATATTCTACAAATACTCTTTCTGTGTCTGTGTGTGTGTTTATATTTTCTTTTCCTTTTTATAGAGTAATGTTGTTTATCATCAGTTCGTTATTACTTCTATGTATATATGTATCACTTCACCCTCACTGTCTATCACAGATAAAAATACTTTAAGGGATCCTGTGATATAGTAAATAGTTTGGAAATAAATGAGTCCTCCAAATATTGCTATGAAACAAACACACCTATGTGGAAGGAGCTTATTTGTTTCGTTGCATAGACAGGAGGAACCAGAAGCCTCCAATTTTCATACACGATCACAAAGTTCTAAATAAACAAAGGATATAATGAAACAACACTGATATGCAACAAATGCAAACTTTTTGTTTTTATTAAATCACAGGTTACAGTCAAAGAAAATAATTCCAACAAACTATTGCCAGCAATATTAGGCCACAATTATTTTTACTCATCTGGTATTATTTCTTTGCATACTTTGGGTGAATCAAGACATTTCAATGTACACTCGAGCTCGTAAATTAGCGACCACATCTTAAAAATGTTTATGTCATCTGAGCTGGTAACACTGTGTGGGGAAGGTGTCAAATTATAGGTGTTCCACCTACTCTGATTCCTCTCCAAATAAAAGTTACCAGCCCAACTGGCATAAACATCTAAGTATGGGGTACCAAATAAATGTTACCAGCTCAAATGGCATAAACATCTAAGTACGTGGTCACGAATTTACGAGCTCAGGTGTACAGCCACAATCAAAAATCCACCGACACTTTCCTTCCATCGTAGTATATATCTTGGTATAATTTTGCAGCACCTCATAATAATATATGAGGGGGTTGAGTTGACATAAGGTATTGTATGATTATATATTGTATGATTATATACTGATTTTTTTGTACGATGGAAGAAAAGTGTCATTGATTATTTGATTGTGGCTGTACCAAAAGTATTAAAATACAGGTTATATTCAAAGTAAATACCAGTAAAAAAAACAGTAGAGGTCTGTGTGTGTGTAAGTCCAACCACAGAGTGTGAAAATCACTCCTTTCATTTTATTCTAGGTATAGAACACACACATACATTTTCTCTTTCTCCCTCTCTCTCACACACAAGAAACAAAAAAAACACAAACTCTCTCTCTCTGTGTCTCTTTCTCTATCCCTCTCACAAGAAACAAAAACAAAAATACACACACATACATATTATAACTCCTTATAGTGGGTACAGCCATGGCTGATAATGGTGCACCAGGGACCAAGGAGTGTTAGAGAGAAAATCAACAGAGTTCGAAAAATTAAGTCTTCTAAACCTCTCTCAACGTTGAGAATGGTTTGGAAAATCACTTGTTCGATTCGAACTCTGTTTAGTTGCTCTCCAACACTCCTTGGACCGTGGTCCAGCACTATCAGCCATGGCTGTACATAGAAATAATACAAGTTGCTGATATCATGTTATAACTCCTTATAGTAAGTACATAGATATTATACAAGTTGTTGATATCATGTTATAACTCCTTACAATAAGTACATAGATATTATACAAGTTGTTGATATCATGTTATAACTCCTTACAATAAGTACATAGATATTATACAAGTTGTTGATATCATGTTATAACTCCTTATAGTAAGTACATAGATATTATACAAGTTGTTTATATCATGTTATAACTCCTTATAGTAAGTACATAGATATTATACAAGTTGTTGATATCATGTTATAACTCCTTACAATAAGTACATAGATATTATACAAGTTGTTTATATCATGTTATAACTCCTTACAGTAAGTACATAGATATTATACAAGTTGTTGATATCATGTTATAACTCCTTATAGTGGAGTATAACAATATAACAGCAGGTCTTTTATATAAAACATATCAACTTAATTAATAGAATATGCAGTTTATATTGTCATATAATAAAACAACATTGAAATTATTAGTAAAAAGTTGGTATTAAAACTTATTATTACTGAAAACATGAAATTAGATAATAATTATGATAAACATAAAATAGATTATACTATTTATTAAGAGTAAACAAAGTTCATAATGTGATGTGTGCTTCATTGTTACTGGTTTGTTGGTATTTGTGTGTGTAGTTGTGTGTTTGTGTGTGTGTTTCGGTGTTACTGGTTGGCCGGTACTTGTGTCTGTATGTGTGTGTGTTTCCTTGTTTCTGGTTGTCTGGTACTTGTGTGTGTTTGTGTGTATTTCCTTGTTACTGGTTGTCTGGTACTTGTGCTCGTCTATAAAGAAAGAGAGCCAGCCTACGATACATTGGGGCAAGGTACTGCATAATGTTGATGTCCACAAACCTAATCCAAGAGAAGTATAGAATTCCTGCTATTATTGTGGCAAAGAACAGGGTCACAATTTTCAGCCTCGGCATATACAACGCCACGCTCCGGATTTCCGCCTTCCACACCTGGTCACACAACGTTATGTTCTGTGTTGAGTTTGTATCTTGTTCAGAGTCAGTAGTGTTGGGTTCAAGGTCAGACATTTCTTTTTTAATTTCCGTGATATCTTTCTCAATGTCCGTAACATCTTGCATAATGTCTGAAATATTAACACACATGTTGAGTATAAGAGAGAGGAAAAAACAAAAATATTAACACCAATGTTAAGTATAAGATAGAGAGAGAGAGAGAGAGAGAGAGAGAGAGAGAGAGCGAGAGAGAGAGAGAGAGATCATTATATTATCATTATAATTATATTGACTTATACTGTGAACAAGGTATTATTTCTTAACACTATAAATACTCATTATTTGTGTGTGTGCGTAATCCAATGAGTTGTCTGTTGGTTGATGTGTGTATGTAGGTGTGTGTGTGTAAGCCACTGAGTTATTTGTTGGTTGGTGTTTCCCCTTGTGTGTGTGTGTGTGTGTGTGTGTGTGTGTGAATAAACCATTGAGTTTCCCCTGTGTGTGTGTATGAGTGTGTGTGTGTTCATAAACCACTGAATTATTTGTTGGTTGGTGTTTCCCATTGAGTGAATATGTATGTTTGTGTGTGTGTGTGTGTGTGTGTGTGTGTGTGTGTGTGTGTGTGAAAACCATTGAGTTTCCCCTGTGTGTGTGTGTTGATAGGTCAGGTTGTATGTTATATGTTGTGTATAAGATAAATTTGGTTACACTCACCAGTGGGACAGGGTTGACTCACTGTACCACACTCATTACGTTTCTCGTAATCATAATTACCACAATTAAGAGTAATAGTAAGGTTGGGATGGTGAGACAATGGCCGGCTACAGTTGTATTGTTGTATAGTCTGGTTGTGTCCTGGTGTGGTCTCAGTCACCCTCATCCAGTCTATTCCCACCTGTAATAATACATTATGATAATTATACATTCATAAACACACCTATAGTACAATGTACAGTACAGTTGTGGCATAAAGTCCTTGACCACGGTGTGAAGGGAAGTCTGTTCCAGGACTATCTGCTGCGACTGTGCAGGCCTAATGTACATAATGTGTATATGTGTACAGGCCTAATGTACATAATGTGTATATGTGTACAGGCCTAATGTACATAATGTGTATATGTGTACAGGCCTAATGTACATAATGTGTATATGTGTACATGCCTAATGTACATAATGTGTGTATGTGTACAGGCTTAATGTAGATAATTATAATGTGAACACTTGTATTAATATAACTGTATTCAGTGATATACAATTCACACACACACACATGGAAACATTTCAGAGAGGTGCGCACACACACACACACACAATTCCTGTTGGCTTCATAATATTCTCCTTTTGTTTTGTCTGTGTGTAGGTAATGAGTGGGTTGAATTGAAGGTTACTGACTACTCCACACAGGGAAACCAAACTGAACCTATAATCTCTCTCTCTCTCTCTCTCTCTCTCTCTCTCTCTCTCTCTCTCTCTCTCTCTCTCTCTCTCTCTCTCCATACATACATACACACACACATACAGACAGACAGACAGACATACAAACATACATACATACATGCATACATAAAGACAAACATACAGACAGACATACATACATATAGACATACTTACTGACATACAGACATACAGACATACAGACAAACAGACATACATACAGACATAAATACATACATATATACATACATACATACAGACAGACAAACCGACAAACAGACAGACATACAAACATACAGACCTACATACAGACAGACATGCAGCCATACATACATACATACATACATACATACAGACAGACAGACAGATAGACAGGCAGACATATATACATACATACATACATATTCTTTATTATTATAAAATTATCATTATAATAATAATTACTAAACTTAATATTAAAATATTAAATTCTATTAATAATAATAATAATAATAATAATAATAATAATAATAATAATAATAATCAATATTACTACTATTATTTTTATTATTATTGTTATTATTTTCGTAATTTCTATTATTATTATTATTATTATTATTATTATTATTATTATTATTATTATTATTATTATTATTTTTATTTTTATTTTTATTATTATTATTATTATTATTATTATTATTATTATTATTATTATTATTATTATTATTATTATTATTATTATTATTATTATTATTGTTGTTAATATCATTAATATTATTATTACCTTCATCATTATTATTGATGATAATAACAATAATTATTATTATTATTAGTGTTATTGTTATTATTAATGATAATAATAATCAATAATAAAGAAAAAGAAGAAGAAGAAGAAGAAGAAGAAGAAGACGAATAATAATAATAATAATAATAATAATAATAATAATTAAATATACTGTACACAACTGACCTGAACCAAGTAGTATCGTGGAGGTGATGTGTTTGAAGGTGTGTCACTGTACACCTGAACACTGGTGTAGTCAGGAATGTACCCACACCTCACCTCCAGCCATATGTGTTGACCCATGGTATTGTTTGGTGTGTAAGACATTGTTACCTTGGCACCACTAACATAAATATCACTAGAGTACTGCAAGCTGATACTCCAGTGTTGGTTTGGTAGGTCCTTGAAGGTAAGTCTGGTCACCTTCTTCTTTCCTTCCATCACATCTATGTCCACTGGTTCTGATGTCGACGATAGTTTGGTGTACTCTGAAGGTGAGACAATGAAATGATAGTGTTGTGTTCACCTTCATAACCTCCTTCTCTACCCTTCCTTATCAATATAGTTAGAGAGAGAGAGAGAGAGAGAGAGAGAGAGAGAGAGGTCTTGTAGGAATTAGTGAATGGTGGTAGAGAGGTGGGATAGCAAAAACAAAGGAAATGGAAAGAAAAGAGGGATAAATAGCAATAACAATGAATAAAATAATAGTTAGTGCTTCATTCGTTTTCTCTGGTGACTTCGTTTTATAGAAAATGATTAATGAGCAGAATTATATAGGGTAACAATGATAAAATAATTATTTATAATTTACACTTACTTTAGTAATTTTCAATCTTGTAACCGCTTTCTCTCTCACTCTATCTTTCTCTCTCTCTCTCTCTATCTTTCTTTCTCTCTCTCTCCCATGCCTCTTTTTCACCTACTCTCTTTCTCTTTATTTTTCTCTCCCTTCCTTCCTTCCTTGCATTCTCCATCTTTCATTATATTTTCCTTCTCTCTCTCTCATGCCTTCTTTTCTATCTTTCCCCTTTCTCTCTTTCTCATGCCTTTTTTTCCACACACACACACACACACACTCTCTCTCTCTCTCTCTCTCTCTCTCTCTCTCTCTCTCTCTCTCTCTCTCTCTCTCTCTCTCTCTCTCTCATGCATTCTCTTCCACCTTCCCTCTATTTCTCTCTCTCTCTCTCTCTCATGCCTTCTTTTCCCTCTTCTCTCTATCTATCTCTCTATCTCTCATGCCTTCTTTTTCTACCTTCTTTCTTTCTTTCTTTCTCTCTATCTCTCATGCCTTATTTTCCACCTTCCCTCTATTTATCTCTCTCTCTCTCATGTGTGTGGTGTGTGTGTATATACACTGTACACAGTGTCGGCAAAAAAAGACGCTACCTCCAACCGACATGGACGCTACCTACGACATCGTGACATAAAATTATGGGAGATTTCATTAAAAAAAAAATATTTGTATTGTTCTGGTACTCACCAATTAGTCCTTTGTCATTTCTCCTTTCATATTAATAACCTCTTGCAGACGTCTAGGCATAGACCTAGCTAATTTTTCAAAATAGGGTTTCTCCAGTAAAGCAAGAAGGATATGCGTTATGGTTGTGGTATGCCTGACAGTTCGCCTGTATATTTCTTTAATTGGCACTTTTCCTTCCCTTAGTACCAAAATATGGACCCTTTCCTCCTTTCTAGTTGTTGTAGCACCCTTGGCAATGCACCAGGTTAAATCTAAGGGCCACCAGAATCACGGGGTAAAGATTCAGTTTGAAAACAATCTGAGCACAAAAAAAGTCAGTGCACCGATTCCACCCAGGCAGACATAACTAGTAAATTTTGAAATCTGTCTGGCAGAGGGTGGTATCCTAACAACCTATTGCTGCCGGCCACTGGCTGACAGATTTCAAAATTTACTAGTTATGTCTGCCTGGGTGGAATCGGTGCACTGACTTTTTTTGTGCTCAGATTGTTTTCAAACTGAATCTTTACCCCGTGATTCTGGTGGCCCTTAGATTTAACCTGGTGCATTGCCAAGGGTGCTACAACAACTAGAAAGGAGGAAAGGGTCCATATTTTGGTACTATGGGAAGGAAAAGTGCCAATTAAAGAAATATACAGGCGAACTGTCAGGCATACCACAACCATAACGCATATCCTTCTTGCTTTACTGGAGAAACCCTATTTTGAAAAATTAGCTAGGTCTATGCCTAGACGTCTGCAAGAGGTTATTAATATGAAAGGAGAAATGACAAAGGACTAATTGGTGAGTACCAGAACAATACAAATATTTTTTTTTTTAATGAAATCTCCCATAATTTTATGTCACGATGTCGTAGGTAGCGTCCATGTCGGTGGGAGGTTGCGTCTTTTTTTGCCGACACTGTATGTGTGTAAAGAGATAGATATACGGATATATATATATTGTTGTTACTGACCTGTTATGGTGGGAGGTGATAACACTTGACCACAGTAATCACCGTTAAAACACTTCACCTTCAGCCTGTCGTAAGGGAAGCCACGCACACCTCCGGGACACTGTTGGTCAGTTACAAGACTTTGTTGGTCCCCTTTCAGTTCTTGATACACCTTTATCCACCACTCTGTAATCTGTAACACCATCAACACCATTAGTTTCACACACACACACAGAGATAAATGATTTTTTTATCCACCAATTTGCCACACACACACAGATATATTATTCCTTAATTCACCAATTTTTCACACACACACACACACAAATACACACACTATTATATAATGATACGGAATAGTATTAAGCTTTCATAAAAAAATATAAATTTGAGTTAGTACATTTAGAATTTCGAATATATAGCCCTAGAACCACATCGTCGGGAGATTTGCACCCGAGCGCAAGGTGTGGTCATGTGATTCATACCCAAGATAACGCGGCTCGAATTTTTCATCACGGGGGATTTTGGGAGAAATTCACCCGACATTATGGTGACTGAGAGACAATAGGAGACCTGTACCTGACAACTACCTCAGGACCATTGTACAACAGTAGTCTCTCCAGCTGCACTGAAGCTACTGAGGAGCCCAATGTTTTCCAAAGTTATCATTAGTGTACCAGTCCTGAATGTGAGTTATTCAATGACTCTGGTACAATACCTGGTTGTTGTTGTTGTTGTTGTAGTTGTTGGTAGTCGTGGTAGCGAGCTTCGGCGAGGTATGGTTGTGTTCAGGCAAGCAAGATGCAAGGTAGGAATTAAACTTCAGTAAGAACAATTAAACTTAGTTTATTTAACAGAGTTTTTGTGTTCTGTCTTGTCTTACTCAAGCAGAGCCAGAGAGATGTCTTCTTGTATGTCTTGATGTTGAGTTCCCGACCAATGGTACTTTTCTCCCAGTATATATTCATTCTGGAAGGGTTAGATGCCAGTACTCTTAAGATATAGTATTACCATTTTGTAGAGTTAAATGTTATTCTAATTCAACTCAAACTCCACCTCTTTTCTCTTACTGTCTACACCCCTTTCTCTTACTGGCTCCACCCCTTCTCTTACTGGCTTCACCCCTTCTCTTCTTCTCTCTCTTCTCTTAATTCCTCTCTTTACCCTCTTTTCTTCCTTCTCTACCCTTTTGAACCAGGGGTCAAGATAAGTAAATGACCCATTCGTGACCCCTGTAGTTAGGTAGAGATGAAGATTAAGGTTTAGAAAGTCATATGTCCTAGAGGCATATAGGTAGACTAATAGTCTTTGGTCTCACAAACATGTTGTGTTTGGTGTGTATACCAAAGGTGTGTGTGAGTGCGTGAGTGTGTTACGGTTTCACCTTCATTGGAGGGCTACTTATAATAACTTACTTAATACTTACTTACATGAGTCACTTAGGCACTCAGACTTACACCGTCACATGATGCTCTAATACTGCTAGCCTAAGCTTGAACGGGAAGAGAACGGGACTCACTGACTGTGGGAATCAGTAACACGCCAGCATATAGTGACGATACAGATCATATGATACACAACGGACGCGACCTAGTTGCGCTCCTATAGCTCTCAGTTGGCTACCGATAACCGATCCGATCACAGGTTATCCTAGCGTGTTATCTCTCCTTAAAGTTAGCTTCCTAGCCTAGCTTAAACCCGTGCAAGCTACATATTGTGACTCTATAGACTAACTCGTGTTATAAATAAAAAGTGATTAATCTAATTTAATCTTGCTAGTATTTTCTCAATCCTAGTAATTATAAAAAGCCTTATAATAAAATCAAACTCCGAAGAGACATCAAATGACAGCCAGTTGCCTGCCACCTATTCGTGTACTCTCGTCACTTGGTGTAAGTAAGTTACGCCAGAACATTGGTGGCAGCGGTGGGATAAAAGAGAAATACAAACAATTACAAAGGCAAGTATTAACCGAGAAAGAGCACAAAGGGTTAATAAAAAAAAGAGAAGTGAAGTTAGGTGAGACAGAGTGAGAAGAGATTATAGTAGTGAGAAGAGAGTGAGAGCAAAGGGGTCACACTGGGTCACACAACTCAGCACCTCATAGCCACAACAAGCTAGCCTCTCTCCATCTCTCACTACAGAAGCCAATGGTGACGTCATCGACCCTGCCACCTCACACCATACGGTCGTGGCTATTACATCATCGTTATACTCATTATTACTCTGCCAGCTGACTTAACCATACACACACACACTTCAGAGGAGGACGTAGGTGTGGTTTGGTACGACATCACTACATCACTATACCTTCTATACTTAACCATACAGTATAGTCAAAGGGAAGTGATAATCGAACTTCAACTTCATTTTGAGGGATCACAACTCAAAACTTCACAACTCAGGACGTTGGCTTGGTTTTGGTTTGCGACTACAACTGAAATAACAACCAACTACAATCGACGTTATTCTAACAATATGGTCAGTAGCTTAGGTACATACATATATAACATATAAATAACACATCCTACGTCATCACACTAGGATATAATATTATATGTACACGTATTTAACCATATTTCCTCATTACACATTCTATGTATTCATAATTGTGAGTATTAAATATTGCGTATGCCTTCACGTATATATACAGAATAGTGTTCTTGTTATTTTTCAAACGGAAGTGACAGGGAATGAGTGAAAGGAAATACGGAAACGCACTAGGATCATTAAATAAGCTCCAACGTAGTTTAGCAATATTCGAAAGTAATGAAAGCTTACTTGATTCAACCGAGATAACTAATTTAAGTGTAAGTACAATAGAAAGTGATGGTGCATGCTCTCCTGTTAGCAAAAATTTTCTTGCACTAGATTTAGACATAAAAGGTAGGGAATTAACCACTAACTTTCCTCCTATTACTAAATCTGCCTCACTAACTGACTTGTGCACTGGGAAAACAACTAACACTACACCCAGTAAAACTCGATCAGGACGTACTTACTCTACAATTTTCTCTACTAACATTTCATCACATACTGTGGCAACTAAGACGAACTCTACAACACCAACAATGGCATCTAACGCTTCACCTACTATTAATGTCTTGCCTCAAGCACATACTGTGAAAGAATTCACTGGGGAAGATGTTAACTATACTATCCATACTTTTTTCAGGGTTTGTGAAGATAATATGCTTATTGCTGGAATTACAGATGACAAAGGAAAGATAAGGTTCGTACGTGGACATGTTAAACCAGATTCTCATGCTAGTACATTGTTGACTGCAACTGCCTTCACCGATCCAGATAATTTAAATAATTTTAAGCAGTTTAGCGAAGACCTGATAGATGTCTTCGGTGGAGGACAGTTTGGGGGTCCACTAGCTTGGGTACACAGAATGGTTAGAAGAACAGGGAGTATCAGTGGAACAGCAAACTCAAGTACGGCTCTAGCGTTAGCAGGTTCAACCATTAGCGATGCTAAACAACTCCTAACAGGGTCAGCGTGGTTGAACACACAGGGCAACATGAAAGCGGAAAATGTATACAAGATCATTGAGTACATCCAATACGTGTTGCTTTTGACAGAGGAAGCCAGACTTGAAGCTGCTAAAGTAGAGTATAAGCCAGACGATCGACTGGTTAAATATGCAGCTAAAGTCAGTCAAAAAGAACCGCTAAATGTACCTAGAGCCCTACCTGTCGCTGTGATCACAGACACACACACTCAGTAACCAAACATGTCACAAACACAACAAACTAACTTCACACCACAGGGAGCGAAGAAGATGCCTTACTGTAAGATCTGTAAGAAATATGGACACAGCCTAGATAAATGTTACTTCAATAAGAACAATCGTTCAAATACCAAAAATAAGGATAACAATAAGGTAGTAAGTGAAAGTGACAACAAGCCAAGTAATAAGTACTGCATCATTCATAACAGTGCAACACATAACACAGATGAATGTAGAGTAACGTTAAATGCCAGAGAACAAATCATGAACAGACGTGCAAATACAGGTGACAATGTTAACAAAAAAAAAAACTTCAAATTAATCGCACCTAAACAAATAAATGTACTTGTTGCTGCTTTGGGTAAAGTGGATGTACTTTCACTTCCTTGTAACATGGGGAATACAAATGTCTCATTAGCTGTAGATACAGGAGCTTGTGTCTCCTTAATGTCTGAAGTAACATTTAAACGGCTGTTAAGGGAAAACCCGCAGGAACGATGGAATATTCAGCCATCAGATTTAAATTTAACTGCCTTATCTGGTAGTAAGTTAATCATTAAAGGAATGGTGAAGTTTCCTATCACACTATCATCAAGTAGTCCAAGACTAGAATGTAACTTTTATGTCTGTGAAAACTTCAGTTTACCAACTGATGGCCTATTGGGTTTAAAAGAATTAACAGAACATAACCTTGACATTGCAATTTCACTTCAGTCAATTATCTTTCAGGGTCAAGTGTATCCTTGTTGTCCTATGAGTCATCAGGCACCACCAGCTGTGGGTGCTGGGGCACTCGAGGGGGATGACTCACAGATTAGACTGGCATGCATTGTCGAAAGTAAAACCTATTTAAAAAGTAAGGGGTTTGCTATCATTAAGGTACAAGTGAAAGGTGATAATTATGAAGGAAACCAAACCATATCCTTGAGTGAAACATGTAGAATAAATAATGTCAGTATTGAGTCCATATTTTCTCTGATGCAGAAAGACAACTTCATCGAAGTTCCAATTTTTAACAAGGGAGATCTAGCAGTGAACATTAAACCTGGTACATATTATATAGGTGACTTTCTTGTGTTTATTAAACCCATAGAGGTGGAAAAAGAATCTCCTCCCTTAGCCAACATACACATTGTTGATGAATTGCAATTTACGAAAACTACTAATGAATTAAGTGAGCATGTAAAAGTAAATTATTTTCCTTCACATCGCACACAGCTTTTACACACATTAGCTAATCACAGGTCGGCTATTGCCTTACCTGGTGAGCGGTTGGGGAAAACAACACTAGTAAAACATCATATAAAATTAACTGACACAGATCCAGTATATGTTAAAGCTTATAGATTACCTCATAGTCAGAGGCAAATAATGAATAAAATGGTGGATGATATGTCAAAAGAGGGAATAAATGAACCTTCAAACAGTCCTTATAACAGCCCATTATTTTTAGTATCTAAGAAAACAGGTGATTTCCGTCCTGTTATTGATTATAGGAAGATAAATGAGAAAACTGTCAAGGATAGGTACCCGTTACCTGTACTCAAAGATATCCTCATGGAGATTGGGGAAAATAACGGAGTCTTTACTAGTCTTGATCTAATTAGTGGTTATTGGCAAGTAGAATTAGATGACAAATCCAAACCTGTTACAGCTTTTAGCACCCCAAATGGTCATTGGCAATTTATAAGAATGCCCTTTGGATTATCTAATGCACCCCTAACATTTCAAAGAATGATAAATACTATATTTAGTGATATGACTCAAGATGTTGTTGCATACCTAGATGACTTAATTATTGTCAGCCCTGATGTTGATTCACATCTTCAAAAACTGGATAGAGTTTTCCAGCGATTACAAGATGTTGGATTAAAGGTTAAATTGTCAAAGTGTACCTTCCTTAAGGCTGAAATAGAGTTTATGGGTCATAAAGTAAATAGTAAAGGGATTCACACTTTGGATTCCAAGATTAAAGCAGTAAAGGAATTCCCCCAACCAACTACAGTAAAGCAAATAAGAAGTTTCCTTGGATTATGCTCATACTACAGGTCATTCATAATGATTTTTTCTCAAATAGCCAACCCACTAATAAGACTCCTGAAGAAAGATAGAGAATTTAAGTGGTCACAAATAGAACAGGATAGCTTTGATCAATTAAAACTTAAGCTTACATCTGCTCCTATTTTAAGTTACCCAAACTATAACCTTCCATTTTCTCTCTGTACTGATGCATCAAACGATGGTTTAGGCGCTGTACTTATGCAGCATACCCCAGAAGGATGTTGCAGGGTTTGTGCATATGCCAGTCGGGTGGTGAATGATACAGAGAAGAAATATAGCGTCACAAATTTGGAAGCTATGGCGGTGGTTTGGGCCTTAAAGACCTTCAGGGAGATAGTACTAGGGTATCCTATCACCGTATATACAGACCATCAACCAGTGTGTGGTCTCTTTACTGGTAAAAATTTGACAGGTCAGTTAGCCAGATGGTATCTAACAATCTCAGAGTTTCAACCTATAATTAAATATTTTCCGAGGCGTTTTAATAGAGTTGCAGATGCCTTATCTCGCAATATATCAGCTGCTGCTGTCATTCCCACTAACAGTGATGTAGACTTCAATGTGGAACTTGTTAGAGTTGAATAAAAGAAAGATAAATTTTAGGCAAGGGTCATTTATGCTTTGGTTTCTGGTGACGAAACTAACCTACCGGAGTTTCCCATTCCACTAACACAGTTTGAGGTAATAGATGACACTTTGTTCAGGAAACTTGAGAAACAGTCTAACATTTCTTCACAAGTAGTAGTCCCTGATACACTAATTGAGACTGTACTAACATTAATGCATAATCATCCACAAGCCGGACACCCGGGTAGAGATCGCTGTATAGCAGAAACAAGATTTAAATATTATTGGTTCACGCTCCGCGCTGACGTGGAGAAACATATTAAGAATTGTGAATCGTGTCATGCTCATAAAGGTAATACAATGGGCCCAGCTCCAATTTTAAATTACCCAACACCTGAACAACCATGGGATGTAGTTGGTATAGATATACTAAGCTTACCAATGAGTCATCAATGCTCCAAATATTGTCTTGTGTGTGTAGACCATTTTTCACGATATGTGGTCATTAGTCCCTTGCAAACAAAAACAGCAGAAGAGGTTGCACACAAGCTTGTAACAAATTTAATTTGTCAGTACACTACACCTTAGGTGATACTAACCGACAATGGTAAAGAATTTACTAATAGTTTGTTAAGAAACATATGTGATCAATATCATATAAAGCAAACTTTTATTACAGCTTATCATCCAGCAAGTAACGGTCTAACAGAAAGAGCCAATCGCAAGATACTTGAATTTTTGCGACATGTGGCTAATCCTATGCAAGGATCATGGGAAGACTGGATAAGCTTTAAAGCTGCCTCAATTAATGGTTCCATAAACTCATCAGTGGGCAAGTCCCCACATTATATTCTATATGGAACAGACAAACGCCTTCCATATGACATAATTACTGGAAATTCTCCTCCAGTATATAATATGGATGACTATTCAGTCAGACAACTACAAGTGTTTAATAACATCCAGAAGGAAGTCAGAAAACACCTAGAAGGTAGCAGGCAGGAGATGATGATGATGAAACAACATTCTCAAGCTGTAAAGATAGATGTTGCTGTAGGGGAAAATGTCATGATAAAATCCCCAGAAATAGTATCGAAATTAACTCCAAAGTTTGTTGGTCCATATGAAATAATAGAAATAGCCCATGGAAATAAAATAAAAATAAAGGATATAAAAACGGGGAAGGAAGAAATAGTGCATGTAGATAGATGTAAAAAGGTAAAATTAAATAAACCAACACATACAGCACAAACACATGAAAAACTAACCTCCACTTCCACATCTAGTACTCCAAACACATGCAGACAAAAACTAAGGTCTGCAACAAAAAACTAAATAATGACATTTTTTTTTCAGATGGGAATCAAGACTCTATTACTGTTTTTGCTGGGTCTAGCGAGTGTTACACTAGCCCAACAAACAGCAGCTCCTACCCAAGTACTGAAGCAAGGTGCTTTGGTAGAACATAGAGGCAAAGTCTTAATAGTGGGAGATTTAGTCACGGTACAACTGGAAGTTCACGGATTGCTAGAAATGCCAGAGATACTTATAAACCTTGGACAACATGTATCAGACTTACGCAGACACATAGAAACTGTCACACACCATGTAAATAATTTTCAAACAGACTATGCTAGTGCTGACCCTAAGACTGAACCACTGCTAGCATACCTCTATAATACCACTGGACCTATTAAAACAACACTGAAATTACAGACTAAAAGAGTGGATAGGCTAGTGGACATAATACATAAGATGAAATTAACATTTCCTGAAGAACCACACAAGGTAAGACAAAATGCTCATGCTCGTCGTCAGAGACGTGGCCTTTTTAATTTCATGGGCTTGTTGATTAAACAGTTCTTTGGGACAGCAATGGCCGATGATGTCACTGCCTTAGGTAAGAAACTAGGGGAGGTAACTACTGCCCTAGGACAACAGAATAGAATTGTCATTCAAACCTATGAAGCTCTGCAACTCTTACAACACAAAACTCATGAAATCATTGAGCAAACTAACCCATTGTCTTCGGTAGTAAATAAATTGATTGGAATTGTACCTAATATGGAACATATCCAATTAATTAGTGAGTACATAGCAGCAATTGAGATAGCTGTTGGGGAACTAAATGATTTAAATGAAGTAATTATCAGCGACTTGGTAGACGCTGGATTGGGTAGAGTCAACTCAAAGTTGTTACCTCTACGGCAGTTGCGTGCAGCAGTGGAAATAGCCATTAATACTTATAAGCTTACACCTATATTTACCTTATCTGACGTGGAATACTACTATCCCATCATTGGATCAATTCTAACAGAATCAAATATCTTATTAAATACTCCTTTTAAGTCACAAACGTCATTTAATATTTGGGAGTTAAGACCCTTTCCTATTAAAGTAAATAATACCCTGCTGGTTGTTGACAAGTTCCGTCAATATGTAGTTGCATCTGAAGACTATACTGCCGTTGAAACACTGGAAAAGCATGCATTAGATGACTGTCTAACATCATACTTACATTTGTATGTCTGTCCTGCTTATATATTTACCTTCAGTTTAGCGAAAAAGGCACAGTGTGAACTCTCGTTCATAATTCCAGACTCAACTCTTCCCACATCCTACTGCACTTTTAAACCTGTCAGTAATACCACTTCCTACCATGAGCATTTCGGTACTAACCACTATTATTATTTTCAAGAGAGAACAAGTGTGACATTGATTTGCAATGGTAAAGTCCAACACGTTTGGGTGGATGGTTATTATATGGCTCCGGACCATTGTGAGATTAGAAATGAACATTTTTTTAACTTACCAACTCATCACCATATGGCTTTCGTGTCTACACTTTCGACAGAGTTAAAATCTCTTAACCTTGTAGGAAATATCTCTCTAGAAAATATAAATATTGCTTCAGATAAATTAAAGTTTCTTCAATTTTTGAATGACTCAGACATTACATCGACATTGGATCAGTTATTACCTGTGCATCTCTCCAGAGAAGTTGTATTTCCTCTTCACATTATCCCTGCACTTACGTTAATTGTTTGTACTGTAGTTTTTAGCTGGTGTATACGGAAGGTGTACGCTAGGTACAAGCAATTATCTGCTAATGAAAGAAGAAGGCAAGTGTCAACTGATAATGAGGAGGACCCAAATATATAGGATTTATTACACACCATACACATTTATATAGGATGTATTTACCCATAATGTATATTGGACATGTAATATTGATTATTATCTGTAGAAATTATAAAGTACATCTACAGATTACATGCATTCCAATAATAATATCATCTATATACTTAAATCTTAAGTTTAAAAGGGAATATATTAATAATCAACCTGGAAAGATATGCCAGAAGTAAATAATACCCTTATATAACAAATGTAAATTATTATAAATGTTCCTTCGAGGGCGAAGGATGGTAGTGGCCGAGCATTGTTACGGTTTCACCTTCATTGGAGGGCTACTTATAATAACTTACTTAATACTTACTTACATGAGCCACTTAGGCACTCAGACTTACACCGTCACATGATGCTCTAATACTGCTAGCCTAAGCTTGAACGGGAAGAGAACGGGACTTCTCCAAATAACGGGAAGCATGGATAAGGTTACCACGTCCTTCCCTGTAATACGCCACAAACCAAAAGGGTGTTGGAACCTGACGTTCCTTTGGGACATTCTCTTTAGAGTCATCAACAACGTTAGGACAGTAGTCATTATCACTATCTACTACATTGGCAGACCGCATTAACTGAACTTTACAGTGAGTATCCCCCACTGTCAGAGAATCTTTTGCCTCAAATGCTGCTTTGGCAGCAGCATTTGTTTTGAATGTAATATAACACCGATTAGACCTACAATCACAGTCATAAGTGATTCGGATACGAAGGACTACTCCGAAACACTTAAAAATGGAGTGGATAGCGCCATTAGTTATTATCAATGTGTCACAACCACTAACACGGTTATCTGACACTACACCCGACTTGCTGGGTCTACTCATATTTGGAGCTCTCTGCTCATCACCAAGACCAGATTTTGGCGTCTTAAAAGTGGGATTAATTGTAGCATTATTTATTTTTCTGTAATCAATTACAGGTCTAAATTCACCATTATTCTTTGAAACCAAAAACATAGGGCTGTTATAAGGAGAGTGAGAATTCTTAATAATGCCTTCATCCAACATTTCATTTACCATTTCATTTACAATTTTATGTCTGCTATGAGGTAATCTATATGCTCGAGTATAAATAGGTTGAGGGGATGTCAAGGTAATGGTATGCTTTATAATATCGGTTTTTCCTAAGGATTCACCAGGTAATGCAATCGCATTTCTATATGTGGCTAGTATGTATATGAACTTATCACAATAAAGTGGAAAATCACCCCCATGGACATAATTTCTAAGTTTTTCCTTTACATGGCTGTCAATATGATTTCCTTCAGTAAGAACCGATGCAATATTTCCTTGCGGAATTTGGTCTAACTTCCATCTGTACAGATCACATAGATATGTTCCTTTTTTAACCAGAATATTGGTAGATGTTTTATTAAAGAGATATATAGTAGCAATATTATTATCATTTACATTAGTCAAAGTAGATTCTATACCCAGGTTACTTATTTTCCCAGACTCTACTAAGGATAGAACACTAGTATGTGGCTGTACAGCTCCGGACTGATCAATGGTCCACACTTCTTCCACCCTTGCCTTGGTGTGGGCCTCAACGGATATGGTATCACTGACAGGTGGAGGGGGGAGGGGAGAAATGTGGGCGGAGTTATATAGGGCGGTTAGCGTTACCAATGTTGAGCCATCCAGAAATTTGAATCCCGAACCACTTGTGATCATGGATGTGAACCACTCACTTGAAGGTGGTAGGAGAGGAGGGGTTGGGTTGGGGAGAGGGGGGTAAAGCTTCACCAGTGATCGAGATGGAGAGAATTATTGGATCAAGTAGCTAAATGTTTTCTTCTGTAATCTAAATCCAACTCTGATGCTGCATTCCATGGGATATTCTTTATTATTTGAAATTAATCCAGATTTTACCTAATATAATTAACACGACACCAGTTTTTGATGACTAATATATCAAGCGATGAACCACCTACCCAGTGTTAAGTTACATTTCAAGTAAATCCTTTATTTTTATCCTGTATCATTCATGACATTTTCTAAGAAACGTTTATTGTGTAACTGGTTACCAAAGGATAATAGTTATAGTGTAAGATGTTAATTACCCAATTACTACTCCATCTGTTCTTCCTCACCCCGTCCTCCCTTATTCAATTCACTGTTTCCTCTCCCTCCATCCCACCATTCCTTTATACTCCATCTTACCACCACCACCATCATTCTGTGTGTTGCTGCATAATCTGTTAATGCGCAAACACGACCAGAATAGAAATAATAGTGATATCTGGTATGCAAATACAATCCGTTATATATGACGAATATATTTATTACCTTTATTTATTTATCTGAGGTCAACATCTAGGCCAGCCATTCAGACGCCCAGTGTTAGTGAACTAATCACAACATTTAGAGGATATTGTGTCACAACTATTGTTATTACTAATTAAAATAGGGAAAAATTGAAATCAGACATTTATTGGTTATTGTTTACATGACTTTGTCAGTTTAGGTGAAAGCTCCACAAGTCCTCGTCACGAAGCATTCATACCCATATTCCAACTGGGTCTGTAGGCACCACACTGTAATTATAATAACCACAATTATAATAACTGTTAACTTATTATAACCTGAAGTTTATACTTCAACCTCACGTTTGCATTAAGCATGTGTAATGTTTGTTTTGTTTTCTTATTATTATTATAAGCACCGATATATGTATTGCATGCTTTAGACCCTTAGCCACGATGATATACAGTATATACACTATTTATATACACTTCTATGAAGATATTAAGGCTTGAAATAGTGTAGATTACATATTTCATTTTATTACTCATCAATTTGTTGCTAGTATCGTGTTCAACCACCCTCCTTATCAATGACAGCCTGCAGTTGCTCGGGCATTGAGGCACCATACCTCCTCACTGTATAATATATATGGTTTTCCCCGAAAAATCTCCCATTGTGTTCTGGTGTGACATAGCAAATCTGCTGTGGTTCTCTGTCGTTCTGGCTCCCACGTGTTAACGATAGAACCTCATACATTTTCTATAGGGTTCATATCGCAGTCTTAAATAGACAAATCTATCACCTGCAAATAATCATGAGCAGTAAACCATTTTTGAACTTTCCTCGCCATATGGATAGGGCATCGGTCGTGTATAGGACAGATAAGAGTGAGTAGTTGAAAAGAAATTAAAAACATTTAGAATATGTGCTTCATTATATTGCATGTGATCGATCTATTAAACAAAGACACTGTCTGTTGTTCACCCCCGTAGAGAGATACTGATTATAATTATTATCCTTTGGATATTTAGCAACAAATAACGGAGCCGAGACAATTAATTTTCTGTCTTCAGCTTTACCTGTATATTTTTTCACTCCTCATGCTGGTAGTCCCCCTCTTTATCACCTTTTCTCGCCGTAAAATAAACTTAATACCACTGTCGTTTCTCGTTGATGTATAAATATCTATGTATTTATGGTGTAGTAGTCATTATGGTTTTATTCTTACCTCATCAATCCATGTCTGAGTTTCGGGAAGTGGGGGCAAGAGATGGGAAGTTAAGAGGATGCTGTCTGCTAAATTGGAGCTCTATGCATCCTCCAAACTTTGCCACGAAACTGATCCCTCATAAGAAACACCAAGGTCGTCTGCTTCCTGGCATAGTCTGGAGTATTCATGGAACTTCAATTTAACACGAAGATATAGTGTTCCATTAAATGTATAGCCTACTGTGGTTAGAAATTAGTTCCCTTAACAAAATTACCTTTCGTCACACCAAGATTTACTCTATGTAGATAGATTATCTTTACGAAATCATATTTATCTTGTAATATATACGATAAGGATATCTCTACCCAGGATCAAGAGAATACCCATTTATCAATTCAACTCATAACCTACCGAAATGTTCTGGAACGCAATAACGCTGACGTGCATATGTATAAAATTATTGTCAATAAGCTGGGTCTAGAATTATTACTATTCATTAGTACTATCTTCAAGTAGAGAAAATTAATCTTTTCATCTCACTGGCTTGCGATAATTATCACCGTCGTCATCCCTGATATTTCCTTAAACTCTACGATATGACATCCAAGTCGACCGTGTTAAGACATAGTTGGTATTGTAATATGCATCAATATTGTAAGCTTATGTAATTTAAAACCCTGTGGGAGTAGCTTGTCCTATGTAGCCAACACCGTATGGAAAACATGTTGAAAGATTGCACACCGTCATAATATAGTGTGGGCTGGTTACTCCATTGAAACAGTAGCATCCTTTGTTGCGCAATAAATGTTAATTTGTTTATATTGTTTTCATTATATTTGGTTATCAATATCATTCTGAGAACATAATTCTGTAGTTGAGCATAAAACATTGTTTTCAGTAGCATATAGAGAGATACATGAGAATTACGTTGACTACCATTACTGTCCTTGTGGTCCATATTGTGTCACATGTTCTGCACAGTAATGCTGGATGTAAGTAAAAGTAAGTTTATATATCTACATATATATTTTGAAAACAAATGGCCATAATTCAGACTAGCAACATACTGGCAAATGGCAATACATGAAACCAATATTCCTTCTGATTTAAGAAGGCGAAATGCTGTGGGTGGGATTATGCAGGCAAGAATGCGTATCAGCCAACACCTTTGTTCTACATAACTATTATCATATCCTTTCGCTTACATAAATTTGAAGGACTATGGGTGATAAGGGAGAAAGGCCTATGTCATTAAACTTTGAAAGAACGAATGAGAGGGTTAAAAATATGAGAAAGAAAAGATAAAGAATATTACAGAAGGCAAGGAAGGATGAGAGAGAGAGAGAGAGAGAGAGAGAGAGAGAGAGAGAGAGAGAGAAGACAGGGGAGAGGAGGTTGTGTGAGGTTGCCAGTTACTTGAAAGATATAGGTATTAAGTTTATTTTACGGCGAGAAAAGGTGATAAAGAGGGGGACTACCAGCATGAGGAGTGAAAAAATATACAGGTAAAGCTGAAGACAGAAAATTAATTGTCTCGGCTCCGTTATTTGTTGCTTAATATCCAAAGGATAATAATTATAATCAGTATCTCTCTACGGGGGTGAACAACAGACAGTGTCTTTGTTTAATAGATCGATCACATGCAATATAATGAAGCACATATTCTAAATGTTTTTAATTTCTTTTCAACTACTCACCCTTATCTGTCCTATACACGACCGATGCCCTATCCATATGGCGAGGAAAGTTCAAAAATGGTTTACTGCTCATGATTATTTGCAGGTGATAGATTTGTCTATTTAAGACTGCGATATGAACCCTATAGAAAATGTATGAGGTTCTATCGTTAACACGTGGGAGCCAGAACGACAGAGAACCACAGCAGATTTGCTATGTCACACCAGAACACAGTGAGAGATTTTTCGGGGAAAACCATATATATTATACAGTGAGGAGGTATGGTGCCTCAATGCCCGAGCAACTGCAGGCTGTCATTGATAAGGAGGGTGGTTGAACACGATACTAGCAACAAATTGATGAGTAATAAAATGAAATATGTAATCTACACTATTTCAAGCCTTAATATCTTCATAGAAGTGTATATAAATAGTGTATATACTGTATATCATCGTGGCTAAGGGTCTAAAGCATGCAATACATATATCGGTGCTTATAATAATAATAAGAAAACAAAACAAACATTACACATGCTTAATGCAAACGTGAGGTTGAAGTATAAACTTCAGGTTATAATAAGTTAACAGTTATTATAATTGTGGTTATTATAATTACAGTGTGGTGCCTACAGACCCAGTTGGAATATGGGTATGAATGCTTCGTGACGAGGACTTGTGGAGCTTTCACCTAAACTGACAAAGTCATGTAAACAATAACCAATAAATGTCTGATTTCAATTTTTCCCTATTTTAATTAGTAATAACAATAGTTGTGACACAATATCCTCTAAATGTTGTGATTGGTTCACTAACACTGGGCGTCTGAATGGCTGGCCTAGATGTTGACCTCAGATAAATAAATAAAGGTAATAAATATATTCGTCATATATAACGGATTGTATTTGCATACCAGATATCACTATTATTTCTATTCTGGTCGTGTTTGCGCATTAATAGATTATGCAGCAACACACAGAATGATGGTGGTGGTGGTAAGATGGAGTATAAAGGAATGGTGGGATGGAGGGAGAGGAAACAGTGAATTGAATAAGGGAGGACGGGGTGAGGAAGAACAGATGGAGTAGTAATTGGGTAATTAACATCTTACACTATAACTATTATCCTTTGGTAACCAGTTACACAATAAACGTTTCTTAGAAAATGTCATGAATGATACAGGATAAAAATAAAGGATTTACTTGAAATGTAACTTAACACTGGGTAGGTGGTTCATCGCTTGATATATTAGTCATCAAAAACTGGTGTCGTGTTAATTATATTAGGTAAAATCTGGATTAATTTCAAATAATAAAGAATATCCCATGGAATGCAGCATCAGAGTTGGATTTAGATTACAGAAGAAAACATTTAGCTACTTGATCCAATAATTCTCTCCATCTCGATCACTGGTGAAGCTTTACCCCCCTCTCCCCAACCCAACCCCTCCTCTCCTACCACCTTCAAGTGAGTGGTTCACATCCATGATCACAAGTGGTTCGGGATTCAAATTTCTGGATGGCTCAACATTGGTAACGCTAACCGCCCTATATAACTCCGCCCACATTTCTCCCCTCCCCCCTCCACCTGTCAGTGATACCATATCCGTTGAGGCCCACACCAAGGCAAGGGTGGAAGAAGTGTGGACCATTGATCAGTCCGGAGCTGTACATGAGATGGAAGCTTTACTTTCAATTTATGGACGAAATTCGGTGTTAATATATTATTATTTGCAGCAATGGCCTTAATGATAATGGAATCGTTTCCATCATCTGTATTATGAATATAATGAACGTTATTTGAACGTAAGTAATGGTCAGGACAATCCTGTATTGGAATACATTTATTTTTAAAACGTACTATTTTATGCCTAGGGTCAATTATAATATCCTGCCTAATAATGTCTGAGAGTCCCAATACACCGTCTGTCGGTAGATCATAATTCTGTATTATGTAGAATTTTATATTTATATGGTTAGTTCCCTTTACTAACCTTACAGGAAGGGTTAATATCCCTATGACTTGTAATTTATTTCCAGTTATAGCTGATAATTCTATGTCAATGGGCTCTAATTTGGTATATAACTGTTGCTGGGGATTTAAGTTGCACAATTTTTTAAAAGAAATTTCAGACAACAGTGAAACTGCCGCGCCTGTGTCTATCATTAACGAGGTGTTACAATGTAATACTTGTACAGGGATTGATAGTACAGCTCCGGACTGATCAATGGTCCACACTTCTTCCACCCTTGCCTTGGTGTGGGCCTCAACGGATATGGTATCACTGACAGGTGGAGGGGGGAGGGGAGAAATGTGGGCGGAGTTATATAGGGGGGGTAGCGTTACCAATGTTGAGCCATCCAGAAATTTGAATCCCGAACCACTTGTGATCATGGATGTGAACCACACACTTGAAGGTGGTAGGAGAGGAGGGGTTGGGTTGGGGAGAGAGGGGTAAAGCTTCACCAGTGATCGAGATGGAGAGAATTATTGGATCAAGTAGCTAAATGTTTTCTTTTGTAATCTAAATCCAACTCTGATGCTGCATTCCATGGGATATTCTTTATTATTTGAAATTAATCCAGATTTTACCTAATATAATTAACACGACACCAGTTTTTGATGACTAATATATCAAGCGATGCACCTCCTACCCAGTGTTAAGTTACATTTCAAGTAAATCCTTTATTTTTATCCTGTATCATTCATGACATTTTCTAAGAAACGTCTATTGTGTAACTGGTTACCAAACGATAATAGTTATAGTGTAAGATGTTAATTACCTAATAACTACTCCATCTGTTCTTCCTCACCCCGTCCTCCCTTATTCAATTCACTGTTTCCTCTCCCTCCATCCCAGCACTCCTTGCTCTCCATCTTACCACCACTACCATCATTCTGTGTGTTGCTGCATAATCTGTTAATGCGCAAACGCGACCACAATAGAAATAAAAGTGATATTTGGTATGTAAAAACAATCCGATATATATGACAAATATATTTATTACCGTTATTTATTTATCTGAGGTCAACATCTAGGCCAGCCATTCAGACGCCCAGTATAGTGAACCAATCACAAGATTTAGAGGATATTGTGTCACAACTATTGTTATTACTAATTAAAATAGGGAAACATTGAAATCAGACATTTATTGGTTATTGTTTACATGACTTTGTCAGTTTAGGTGAAATCTCCACAAGTCCTCGTCACGAAGCATTCAAACCCATAATCCAACTGGGTCTGTAGGCACCACACTGTAATTATAATAACCACAATTATAATAACTGTTAACTTATTATAACCTGAAGTTTATACTTCGACCTCACGTTTGCATTAAACATGTGTAATGTTTGTTTTGTTTTCTTATTATTATTATAAGCACCGATATATGTATTGCTTTAGACCCTTAGCCACGATGATATACAGTATATACACTATTTATATACACTTCTATGAAGATATTAAGGCTTGAAATACTGTAGATTACATATTTCATTTCATTACTCATCAATTGACAGTCTCCAGTCGCTCGGGCATTGAGGCACCATGCCTCCTCACTGTATAATATATATGGTTTTCCCCGAAAAATCTCCCACTGTGTTCTGGTGTGACGTAACAAATCTGCTGTGGTTCTCTGTCGTTCTGGCTCCCACGTGTTAACGATAGAACCTCATAGATTTTCTATAGGGTTCATATCGCAGTCTTAAATAGACAAATCTATCACCTGCAAATAATCATGAGCAGTAAACCATTCTTGAACTTTCCTCGCCATATGGATAGGGCATCGGTCGTGTATAGGACAGATAAGGGTGAGTAGTTGAAAAGAAATTAAAAACATTTAGAATATGTGCTTCATTATATTGCATTTGATCGATCTATTAAATAAAGACACTGTCTGTTGTTCACCCCCGTAGAGAGATACTGATTATAATTATTATCCTTTGGATATTAAGCAACAAATAACGGAGCCGAGACAATTAATTTTCTGTCTTCAGCTTTACCTGTATTCTTTTCACCCCTCATGCTGGCAGTCCCCCTCTTTATCACCTCTTCTCGCCGTAAAATAAATAAATTTCTACCTATATTTTTCAAGTAACTGGCAACCTCACACAACCTCCTCTCACCTGTCTTCTCTCTCTCACGTCCCCTTCCTTCCTTGCCTTCTGTAGTATTTTTTATCTTTTGTTTCTCATATTTTTAACCTTCTCATTCGTTCTTTGAAAGTTTTAATGACATAAGCTTTTCTCTCTTATCACCCATAACCAAATTATTAAGTAAAAATTTACCGATAATCCACTGTTTTTATTAAACCTGGAGAATCAAAGGTGACAAACATATATATTCTCTTTGTCGGGAGAATAATATGTAACAGTTCTGGCTCTCAAAATACATTGGTTTGCAAGACTGCCAACATTAATAATTAAGTCTTGTGGGTGATAACTAGACGTAATATATAGGCCTATAGGCCGCATCTAAATTCATAATTTTAAACACTAAGAAGAATGGAAGACAAATATGTAATGCTTTATAGAAATGTAACTGGAATTTGTATTTCTGTATATTGTATTTTACTTTAATGTTGTCACTATTAAGAGTTTTATTATATAAATATTGTGGAATACAAGGTGCAGTAATATCTTTATAAAGTTAGTATTAAAAGTAATAGCAAGATGCTGATGGTAGTCTTCTATTGAATTAATCCTTTATATTATTGTGTGCACATAAATACTCGTCATTATAAATGTGTAGGGTTATGAAGGCTGACGTCTCATAGGTTGTCAATACTGATTATCATATTTTTCACAAATAGTAACTAGCTTTATTCTGCTTTGTCTACGTGTTAATGATTTCCTTGTTATGGCCAGAAATTTACTTGTAATCCAATATTACACAATATGTAACGTAGAACAAGTTATTTCCCCCCCCGTGTGTTAGGTTGGTAAGCCTGCGAAAGCTACAAGATGTGGGATTGGTGTGTGTGTTTGTGTGTGTATGTGTGTGTAAAGGGAACTGTGGTTCACATGACTCGAACCTTCACTTCACCAGAAATAAGCCTATATTCTGCAGGAGAGATTCGATTGTCTCATTCCGTTCCACAGAATATTATTCTTTTCACATATAATATATGGATAATTGTGGTTCTCATAATTTTGTTTAATATATTCATTATTGTTGAAACACATTTACCATTGAGTATAGCCATTTCATTACATATGTCCAAGTTTTATAGTCACCCATCCTATCTGATATCATTACAGTTCTGCTGATATCGAACAATACTTAATTAGCCTACAGATGAGAGTAGAAAATAATAATATTATGATGACAATGATAAAATTCAATACTTAATTATATAGGTTTGTTAATGTGAACTCCATCTCCATTAGTTCCTTCGCTCAAAGTCAACCATAAATCTTCAAGAAAACGTCTCTACAGCCACGGTTATTGGCGTCTCTCTTGTTCTCTCTTCCTCCACCAGCCCCTCCATACCCCCCCCCCCCTTCTTTCTCTCTCATTTCATATATATATATATATATATATTTATATATATATATATATATTCTACATAACTATTATCATATCCTTTTGCTTGCATAAATTTGAAGGACTATGGGTGATAAGGGAGAAAGGCCTATGTCATTAAAACTTTCAAAGAACGAATGAGAAGGTTAAAAATATGAGAAACAAAAGATAAAAAATACTACAGAAGGCAAGGAAGGAAGGGGACGTGAGAGAGAGAGAAGACAGGTGAGAGGAGGTTGTGTGAGATTGCCAGTTACTTGAAAAATATAGGTGGAAATTTATTTATTTTACGGCGAGAAGAGGTGATAAAGAGGGGGACTACCAGCATGAGGGATGAAAAGAATACAGGTAAAGCTGAAGACAGAAAATTAATTGTCTCGGCTCCGTTATTTGTTGCTTAATATCCAAAGGATAATAATTATAATCAGTATCTCTCTACGGGGGTGAACAATAGACAGTGTCTTTATTTAATAGATCGATCAAATGCAATATATTGAAGCACATATTCTAAATGTTTTTAATTTCTTTTCAACTACTCACCCTTATCTGTCCTATACACGACCGATGCCCTATCCATATGGCGAGGAAAGTTCAAGAATTGTTTACTGCTCATGATTATTTGCAGGTGATAGATTTGTCTATTTAAGACTGCGATATGAACCCTATAGAAAATCTATGAGGTTCTATCGTTAACACGTGGGAGCCAGAACGACAGAGAACCACAGCAGATTTGTTACGTCACACCAGAACACAGTGGGAGATTTTTCGGGGAAAACCATATATATTATACAGTGAGGAGGCATGGTGCCTCAATGCCCGAGCGACTGGAGACTGTCAATTGATGAGTAATAAAATGAAATATGTAATCTACAGTATTTCAAGCCTTAATATCTTCATAGAAGTGTATATAAATAGTGTATATACTGTATATCATCGTGGCTAAGGGTCTAAAGCAATACATATATCGGTACTTATAATAATAATAAGAAAACAAAACAAACATTACACATGCTTAATGCAAACGTGAGGTCGAAGTATAAACTTCAGGTTATAATAAGTTAACAGTTATTATAATTGTGGTTATTATAATTACAGTGTGGTGCCTACAGACCCAGTTAGATTATGGGTTTGAATGCTTCGTGACGAGGACTTGTGGAGATTTCACCTAAACTGACAAAGTCATGTAAACAATAACCAATAAATGTCTGATTTCAATGTTTCCCTATTTTAATTAGTAATAACAATAGTTGTGACACAATATCCTCTAAATCTTGTGATTGGTTCACTATACTGGGCGTCTGAATGGCTGGCCTAGATGTTGACCTCAGATAAATAAATAACGGTAATAAATATATTTGTCATATATATCGGATTGTTTTTGCATACCAAATATCACTTTTATTTCTATTGTGGTCGTGTTTGCGCATTAACAGATTATGCAGCAACACACAGAATGATGGTAGTGGTGGTAAGATGGAGAGCAAGGAATGCTGGGATGGAGGGAGAGGAAACAGTGAATTGAATAAGGGAGGACGGGGTGAGGAAGAACAGATGGAGTAGTTATTAGGTAATTAACATCTTACACTATAACTATTATCCTTTGGTAACCAGTTACACAATAGACGTTTCTTAGAAAATGTCATGAATGATACAGGATAAAAATAAAGGATTTACTTGAAATGTAACTTAACACTGGGTAGGTGGTGCATCGCTTAATATATTAGTCATGAAAAACTGGTGTCGTGTTAATTATATTAGGTAAAATCTGGATTCATTTCAAATAATAAAGAATATCCCATGGAATGCAGCATCAGAGTTGGATTTAGATTACAGAAGAAAACATTTAGCTACTTGATCCAATAATTCTCTCCATCTCGATCACTGGTGAAGCTTTACCCCTCTCTCCCCAACCCAACCCCTCCTCTCCTACCACCTTCAAGTGAGTGGTTCACATCCATGATCACAAGTGGTTCGGGATTCAAATTTCTGGATGGCTCAACATTGGTAACGCTACCTCCCCTATATAACTCCGCCCACATTTCTCCCCTCCCCCCTCCACCTGTCAGTGATACCATATCCGTTGAGGCCCACACCAAGGCAAGGGTGGAAGAAGTGTGGACCATTGATCAGTCCGGAGCTGTACATTACCGGTAGAGGCGACGACAGGGTTTATGGGACACACTATTTCCTGGGATGTTGCCATCTCGAATTATGTGGTGGTCTCGTGTCGTATCTCGTGTTTCTTTGTATGTCCTCTTTCATTCTCTTAAGTACCACACATTCATCTGAGGAATGTGAAGTGGACTCATGTAAATGACAATATTTATTGGAATACGAATATTTATTCCGCTTCCATTGATAATTCCCCTTAGAGTTATTATGTAGGAAATAACAGTCACTGGTATTATGATTAGTTTTGTTACAATTCTTGCAATATTTTCTTTGTGACTTCCCTTGACTTGCTGAGGTACTAGTATTGAAGCTCTTTGTTTCCATTAACGGAGCAACATGTAATGCACGAGATACGATTTGAGGTTCTTTCATACTTAGTTTGGAAGCTAGCTTAATCAACTTATCATCAGGACCAAATGAATGATTATTGATATCCAAACAATAGTTTTCCTTTAACAACAACGTAAACTGGACATATTCAATTAATTTAATAGCATTAATTAAGGTAACACTCCCATTATTTACCCACTTTGAGGACTTCAATGATTCCTTTGCATCTAAGGCTAGGGATCCTGCTAATGCATGTGCTTTTGCGGGATCATGTGCAGTTATATTTTCTGCAGTTGATTTTGCCATTCTTTGCACCCATGATAATGACCCATGGAGCTGACCATCTCCAAAAATATCTATTAATGATTCTCTAAATATGTCATATGACGTTAGGTTATCTGGATCCGAAAAAGCACTGGCTGTTAACATATAGCTAGCGGGACTATCTGGTGCTATATGACCTCGCACAAATCTAATCTTATCAATATCCTGCTTTATTTCTGACTGACAAAATGCATCCTCCAAATGTCGCAAAAAGAGATGAATTCCATACCTAGGATCATCTCCCGTATATTGCTTTAAGTAATTAGGTGTTGGTAGTACTCTTACAGTTTGAAATTGGTTAGTTGTAGTGGAGGAAGATTGGCCAGAAGAAGTAGGATTAGATGCACCAGTAGTTTGTGGAGGAGAAGCCATTATTGGAGAAGATACTAAAGTATAAGGAATACCAGAACGAGTTTTAGAAGGAGATAGGATGGAAGAAGCAAAAGGTGATTCGTATGTGTCGGCACTATAAATAACACTTTGGGACGCAGGGGATGAATTTTCTAGCCCAGAGCTCGATGAATCACTGTTTACAGCACTCAGTGATAATTCTGGGTTGTTCGGATTTTTAATGGGGGAGAATATGTCAAAGCTCTGCTTCAGCTTATTAAAAGTATTTTTTCTAGACATCAAATGAGGGACTAGCTTTCTAACATGTTCGTGAACAAGTGATAAATAATGTAATGTACTTTGTAAGTGTACCTATTTTTTATGTAGACTGTTGTTGCTACGAGGACGTGATGACGAGGTCGAGCTGGTGTTGCCTGACGAGTGGATGACGTGAAAAGGAGGTGATGTTGAAGTGATGAAGCGATGACTTGGTTAGCTTTGCACACTAACAGTCATTTATACTATTGAAGATGATGAACGTTTACTTGCCTTAATGAAAGGATTTACGTTGAAGGTGTCAAGGGCGTGATGTGTGGAGCAGATGTTCCAACGAGAGAATTTACGTTGCAGAACACTGATGTGGAGGTGATGAAGATGACGCCCCCTCGAGGTTGATTGTAGTTACTTGTAGGTTGATTGTAGTTACTTGTAGGTTGATTGTAGTTACTTGTAGGTTGATTGTAGTTACTTGCTCTCGAACGATGTCAGTCTCTGAATGCCTGTGAAGTTCTTACACTTGCACTTTGCCTTTTGCCAACCACCGCTTGTCACCAAAATGTACCAGTCCTGAGTGTGAGTTATTCAATGACTCTGGTACAATACCTGGTTGTTGTTGTTGTTGTTGTAGTTGTTGGTAGTCATGGTAGCGAGCTTCGGCGAGGTATGGTTGTGTTCAGGCAAGCAAGATGCAAGGTAGGAATTAAACTTCAGTAAGAACAATTAAACATAGTTTATTTAACAGAGTTTTTGTGTTCTGTCTTGTCTTACTCAAGCAGAGCCAGAGAGATGTCTTCTTGTATGTCTCGATGTTGAGTTCCCTACCAATGGTACTTTTCTCCCAGTATATATTCATTCTGGAAGGGTTAGATGCCAGTACTCTTAAGATATAGTATTACCATTTTGTAGAGTTAAATGTTATTCTAATTCAACTCAAACTCCACCTCTTTTCTCTTACTGTCTACACCCCTTTCTCTTACTGGCTCCACCCCTTCTCTTACTGACTCCACCCCTTCTCTTCTTCTCTCCCTTCTCTTAATTCCTCTCTTTACCCTCTTTTCTTCCTTCTCTACCCTTTTGAACCAGGGGTCAAGATAAGTAAATGACCTATTCGTGACCCCTGTAGTTGGGTAGAGATGAAGATTAAGGTTTAGAAAGTCATATGTCCTAGAGGCATATAGGTAGACTAATAGTCTTTGGTCTCACAAACATGTTGTGTTTGGTGTGTATACCAAAGGTGTGTGTGAGTGCGTGAGTGCGTGTGTGTGTGTGTGAGAGTGCGTGTGTGAGGGAGTAGCACGGTATGACGAGGTGTGTATGTATGGATGTGTGTGAGTGCGTGTGTGAGGGAGTATGACGAGGTGTTACAAGGAGTTACAAGGAAAAGAAGTACCCTAGAAGACCTTACGATCCATACAAAGAGGGTACCTGTGGGTTTAGTTGTGCAAGTATGTGACCGTCCTCGAATGTGTCATGTGAAACCATCAAGGAACACTCACACAACGGCTTAAACACCTAGACGATGGTTTAAGACTTTGTCTAATCTTGACTTGAAGTGATCCACAGAGTTGCTGTTGACTACATCAGCAGGAAGCGCGTTCCAAGTACCGCAGATGCTGTATGTAAAGAATTTACCACACCGATCACGGTTGTATCGCTTCAGTTCAAGTTTGTAGCCATGATTCCTGGTTGTGCCCTCACTGAGTTGGAAAATGTCCCTGTAGTCTACATTGTCAAAGCCTCGTAGTATTTTAAATACTTCGATAAGCGGACCACGCAGTCTCCGAGTTTCCAAAGAGAACAGGTTGAGTTCTACCAACCGATCTTCATAGCTCTTGTGTCTAAGAGAGGGTATAAGTTTGGTTGTCCTGGCTTGCACTCGTTCCAATCTCGTAATATCCTTTCGGTAAGAAGGACTCCAAAACTGGACTGCATACTCCAGGTGCGGTCGGACAAGGGAATTGTACAGACAAAGTACTATCTCCTTGTTCCGGTATCCAAACTGTCGCTTTATGTACCCTAACATCCTTTGGGCTTTCTTCTCTGCCTCAATACACTGCTTTGAGAACTTGAGGTCGCTAGTGATAGTTACACCCAAGTCTTTCTCAGTATCAGTGCTTACGAGAGCATTGCCCTTAAGGGTATACTCTGTTCGGGGGTTTCTGTGGCCTTTATGCATTACTTTGCATTTGTTCACGTTAAATGGCATTTGCCACGTGTCAGACCACTCCCCGATCTTCCTAAGATCTTCTTGTAAGCGGGTAGTATTTCCTTCTTTCGAGACATTCATACCAATCTTAGTATCATCGGCGAATTTGGAAATCTTGGCAACCATGTCACCATCCATATCATTAACATAGATGATAAACAGTAGTGGTCCCAGAACAGAACCTTGGGGAACACCGCTAGTAACGGGAACCCACTCTGAAGCCTGTCCATTCACTACTACCCGCTGCCGTCTGTCACTTAGCCAGTTCTCTATCCAATTTGCCACATTTCCGTCTATGCCCAGTGCACGCACTTTCCGAAGGAGGCGGCGGTGGGGTACCTTATCAAAGGCTTTCTGAAAGTCTAAGTAGACAACATCGACCGCTTTATCCTGCTCATGCTCACTGAAAACAAAATGGAAGAATTCCACCAGATTTGTGTGGCATGACCGGTGCTGCCGGAACCCATGCTGGGAACCCCTCAGTAGCAAATTTGATTCTAAGTGTGCCGTTATTTTGTCCACCATGATGCTTTCCATGAGTTTACAGACTATCGAGGTTAAACTGATGGGTCTGTAGTTTGACGGTTGGCTAGCATCTCCCTTCTTGAAGATAGGAGTCACCTCTGCCTCACGCCAGTCTCTAGGAACGCATCCAGTCTGAAATACCCTGTTGAAGACCATGCACAGGTGCTGTGATACTTCACCATGCACTTCTTTCAACACTCTAGGTAAGAACCTATCCGGACCGGGGGACTTGTTTGCCTTTAATTCGATTAATTTTCTCTCAATTTCTTCTCGGGTGAAGACCATTGACTCCAACTTCTCACTGGAGAAGTCCAAAGGTTCGGGAATGAGACCACTCTCCTCAGAGAACACTGAAGAGAAGTACTCATTTAAGAGGTTAGCATTTTCTGCATCAGAGTGCATCAATGCTCCATCCTCATTCACCAAGGGACCGATCCTGCGTCGGATTGGTTTACGGCCATTCACATAACTGAAAAACTCCTTGGGGTTCTCTTTGCAGAGTCTAGCCACACGGACCTCCTCAGCACGCTTAGCCACCCTTATTTTGGACTTCACATTTCGATTCAGTCTTCTATGATCGTCAAAGTCCCCAGATGTCCTCGCTCGACGGTATGCTGTTCTCCTCTCCCTTAGTAGGTTACGGATTTCCCGATTAAACCACTTCGGTTGAATGAACTTCTGACCTGTTCCCTTCAGAGGAATAAAGCTCGACTGAAGGTCCATGAAGGAAGACAAGAATGACCTCCACAGATCATCAGCACTCTCTCCCTCCTCTAGTTCCATTTCAGCAACGCCTTCACGAAGACCTGCAAAGTTCGCTCTCCCCATGTCTAATTTTCTATGCACCGGGGTCACGATCTCCATATTAGGGACTTTAGCTAAAAATCTTATAAGCTTGTGGTCGCTTCCACCTATTTCTTCATTTACAGAGAGGTCTTGAATGATGTCATCCTCAGAGGTGAGGACCAAGTCGAGTATGTTATCACCTCTTGTTGGCTCCCTTACCCACTGAGTGAGGAATTCATCATTTACAAACTCCAAGAGTGGTGTGTTCTCAGCAGAGGGCTCTCTGGTTTCCCAGTCAACATGTGTGTTGAAGTCCCCCATAAGGATGCACACCCTGCCATCCACTAGTTCACCCAGCAACTGGTACAGGTCCCTGTCCATCTCACTGAGTTGTCCAGGGGGTCTATAAAGCAGCAGGGTTCTGTATTTTGCAGTGCCTATTTCTAGGTCAACTCCAAGGAGCTCGTGGTTCGATGTGATGTTGCAGGTCATCGATTTGATGGAGTTCTTTACATACAACAGCACACCACCACCCCCTCTGTCTTCTCTATCTTTGTGGAAGAGTTGGTAGCCTGGAATCACGAATTCCCCTTCAAGATCTCTGTCTGAGGTTCTCAACCATGACTCCGTTATGGCCACCATCTCAGGTTTCTCTGTCGCAACGAGGGCCCGCAGTTCCAAAAACTTGTTTCGGATGGACCTGGCGTTGAACAATAGAACCTTTAGGGAACCCCCAACTGCAGGGCTCCCTATTCTCCTCCGTTTCCCGGTTTGGTCACTGTCTTGGTACTGCTGGGGATATCCTTCTTCAGGATCTCGGCGAATGTCTTCTCTGGGGTCACTCTAGCATAGCGACGAGGGCTCTCCTCCACACTCGGTCGAGTGCTCCTGAAATATCGTCGGACGGTGTCTTCCATTAATTTGGAAAGGACTTCCTTCCCCTTTGGTGAGAGATGCGTGCCATCCCTCTGGTAGAGATCGTCTCTACCAAAGAATGAGGTGTAGGGGTCCACAAAGAACACCCCCTCAGCAGTACACAAATCAGCCAGGCGCTGATTTACTGCAATGTTCTTTGACAGAGCAGTCCCTGAAGGACCTCTCCTTGGGAGCACGCCAACAACTACCCTTCTGCGGGTTTTTAACCCACAGTCATCTACTGCACCGAGCACATCCGAGAGGACTCCTTCAGTCATGCCTACTCTACCATTTCTCAGGTAGATGTCATTACCACTCACCATGAGTGCAATGACAGCAGATCTGGACGTTTGGATCCTCTCGGCTTCCTTTCGGAGGTCAGCATTGCCACAACCTGGTAGACAATTCACCTTCACAGAAGTGTGAAGGCGAGCTGCCATTAGGGGTTGCAGCCCTCGTGCCTGGGAATCACCTACAATGTGTATATCCACAGGTTTCTCCTTGGTAGGAACACGAGATGCCTTGTGAGGAACCCGAGAGTGTTTGGAATTCCTGCCGGGCTTGTCACTTCCTCCAGGTTGCTTCTTCTTCGTCTTCTTTTTCTTCTTCATTTTCTTTTCCTTCTCTGTTGCCTTGTTTTCAATTTCTTCCTCAACTGTCTTCTTGTGGTTTTCTTCCTTCTCTATATTCCCCTCCTCTTCTTCATCACACTTTTCTGCAGTTTCTTTTCCATTTTGCTTTTCTGCAGTCTCTTTTCTCTCTTCAATGTTGTTGTTGTTCTTCTTGTTCTTCTTCTTCTTCTTCTTCACTGCCGTGGTGGAGCTCTCCGGTGAAGAAGCTCCTTGGACTGCCTCGTCTCTCACGTGACAGTTACACCTCTTGGACTCCATCAGGAGAACTTTCTCCTTTAGGGAGTTGTTCTCCTTCGTGAGCAGTGCCATGTGCTCCATCAACCTCTCCTCGAGTTTGCAAAAGTCGCAGACACTTGAGGGGTCTAGGTCACTCGCACTCCTCCCGCTGAAGTCCTCACACCAGCGGTACACCTTGCATGTAGAACATGTAAATTTTCTTGCTGATGGACCAGTCATCTCGCTCTAATTCAATATAAGACCAATAATATAAAAGAAAGGGTAATGTGATTTAGTCTCGCATAAGTCTCATCCGCCTACTTCCAGAAGGTTTTCGGTCGTTCAGCCAACAGAAACCCTTATGAGCCAAGCACACCAACCCTAAGGTCTCCCCTGGGCCAGACGGCCCCAATCGTGCCGCAGCTCCCAACTGAGCAGCACAAGAGTCCCAAATAAATGGGACTCTGATTTTTCGACAGGGGTGCTTGAAGTGTATCGTTTTCCTACTAATCCCTACTAATCCTCCATCCGCGGCCAAACTTAAAGCAAATAGTAAAGCTAAATGCCCACGATTTAATCCGAGATCTTTTACTGGCCTGGCAACCAGCAAGGCATGAAAGCTCTCTCACCAAAGAGCAGTCGAGCCTTTAGGCACCTAAGAATGGTCACAGGGAGCTGGTCAGGCTAATTAATCTAAGAGAATACCTATGGGGGTCCTGAGGCATCTCCATTACTCGTACCCCACACGCCTGAGATCCCTTCAATCTCAGCCCTTTCGAAACCTGTGAGCATTAAAAGGCGTTGTTTTAGGAGGTTCCAAAGCCTCCCTTCTCACACGGCATAAGGTAGCTGGTGAGGTCCTTAACAATAAACTTATATCTAAAGTGATGAAGATTTTTTTTTTTTTTTTTTTTTTTTTTTTTTTTTTTTTTTTTAGACAGTTGAAGAGCAGTTGTGAAACTTAACAGTGACAGAACCGAAAAAGACTAGTAGGGGGATGCTAGGAGATACACCAAGAAGGGGGAAATGTGAAGAATTGACAACTCTTAGTCAGGATCCTAATAACGCTACCTTTCTGGCATGGGTAACCCTACTGGACTATATGTCCCCCAGCATAGCTAGCCAAATTTAAACAGATCACACAAGCTCACTCACCAACGGCAAGGTGGTTGTCGAGAGAGAGGTGTGTATGTATGGATGTGTGTGTGTGGGTGAGTATCTGGCTATGACCACGTGTGTGTGTAGTCTAGCAGCTGTTGTTTGGTGCTAGTGACCCAAAACAATAAAAGTGACTTAAAGTGACCATTTACCCTTTTATCTGTTCAATCACCTTGTGTACCATGTACATTAGTATGAATCACGTGAATCACGTGACGTGTGGTTCTAGGGATAAAATTTAGTCACTTTTAGTCTAGTTCACCATATTATAAGTAACAGTATTAAGATTAAGTACAAATTAAGTATACTAGTCATCATTCCAAAGCTAAAGAGTTATTTTTTCACTGTATATTTCGTAATAAAACCTCAATTGAAAAATATTAAGTATTTTTATATTCCAAAAATGGGTAAAATTTTCCCTGGGTTGTGGGTAGTGTGACTCAAAATTAAGGTTAGAGTTCTAGGGTTAAGTTTCTTAGAGAGAGAGAGAGAGAAAGATAGAGAGAGTGTGTGTGTATGTGTTCATAAAAAATGCTGAATTAAAAGAAATATTAAATATATAATTATAATAAATAATAAAGGCAAATTTATATTCGTAATGTGATATATTATGTTGTATATGTAAGTTTAAGGGGATGCGGGAGTAGGGGACAGGCTTGGGGTGGGGGGAGGTTTGGGGGGTGCAGGAGTTGGGGACAGGCTTTGGGGGGGTTGGGGTGTGTGGGAGTAGGGGACGGGCTTGGGGGGTTTAGGGGGTGCAGGAATAGAGGACAGGCTTGGGGGAGGTGTTTGGGGGGTACGGGAATAGAGAACAGGCTTGGGGGGTGCGGGAGTAGGGGACAGCCTTGGGGGGGTGTTCGAGGTGTGTGGGAGTAGGGGGCCAGCTGTGGGGGGGTAGGGGGGTGCAGGATTATGGAGACTGGCTTGCAGGGGGTAGAAAGCCTGTCTCCTACTCCCGCATCCCTCCAATCCCCCCCCCCCCCAGCCTGTCCCCTTATTCCCGCACCCTTTTATTAAGATTAATAAATATATAAGTGTCTTGTTGCTTGGAAACCTTTGGAGGAATAATTTACTCCAGATTCACTAATGTTGTAATACCAGAGAGAGAGAGAGAGAGAGAGAGAGAGAGAGAGAGAGAGAGAGACTTACCTTGAGTATAATACTGATGGTGTTGTGTGATGGTTTCATATTCCAGGGAGTCACCACACGACCAACATCATCCTGGAGACAATAGAACTGCAGATACTCCTGACCATAAGATGGATAGCGTGTGAAGTCTATCCATCCCACAGGTGTGTTGTTGATGTCCAGTGTTCCCACCTCCAGCCTCACCCTGCTCCACTCAGTGCTTGGTGGAGGTGTGAGGACGATCTCCGCCTCCAGCAACACCTCCTTCATCATCATCATCATTGTGTTTTTGTTGTTGTTGTTGTCGTTGTTGTTGTAGTAGTGGTGGTTGTGGTGTAGTGGTTCCCTGTAGCCAATTAGGTGTGGTATATTGATCATATCACAGTTTGTTGGGGTCTTCACTGTTGCTGCTTCACTCTCTGTTGGACAACAAATATACATACACATTACTTTTAATATATATATATATATATATATATATATATATATATATATATATATATATATATATATATATATATATATATATATATATATATATATATATATATATATTGTCACGGATTGATCCGTGAGCATAATGTAACGTACGTAAGTACTATATTATTATATATACTATATATTAACAAAGGGATACCACGTGTATGGAATGTTCTAGAAGGGATAGGACAGGGGAAGATTCCACTCAGTCAAGAAGACAGAGACAGAGGAGTGGTGAAATAGTGGGTGCTCCACTAAGCCGCAGGTACCTGCGGTAATTAAAGATAGGTAAGGTCAGGTCACATAGCCACCTACCTCCGCTTGCTTCCTTTCGTTACTGAATGCATTGCTACAATTTTTGCATTAATATTTATGCTATGGGGGTAGCTATTACTTATTGAAATTGATTTTGAAGTGGAAGGGGAATTATTGGGATTTTTACAGTACGCCATAGGTTAATTGATCGCATGTATAACTAAAGTATGAGTGACTATATGTAAATCGTAGTCAGGACCAGGCCTACACAGGCGAACACATGAAGAGGGAGAGAAAGGAACAGACAGTGGCCAGGTAGGAAGAAAAGGGTAATGGGAGGAGTCAGAAATGTATTAACCTGCATCCACCCACACCTATTTTTGAAATACAGTCAGTTGATAAATCACACTCCAGTAGGCAACATCTCGTATCCAGCCCTCCTGCTTGCCTGGATTCCTATAGTTATAACTTAACGTCGAATTTGTCTAAGTACTGTTCACAAGGCTTATAGTTAGTAACTCACTATTCATTCGCTTGACGAGAATTAATGGAGGAGTCACCGAGGCGAGGAGAGGGCTGGCCAAGGAAATTACGAGTGTGTGTGTACAGATAACTGAAGTGAATGAGTGTGAAAAAAGACATTGAAATATTACCAACTTGGGTTGCTTGATTTCTCCATTTGATATTACAGTAACGTAACTTTCGTCTGTCATCACGTGTGCGAGGGTGAAGTGCTAGCTTGTGGTATCTACTAAAGTAACGTAATATTACTGTCACCACGTGTACGTACGTCCGAGTGAGTGAAACCACGTGTGGGAGAAACGGGGACGAGATGAGTAAGTACATAGATAGCTAGCTTCTGTGAACGGAAGCGTGTGTGTGATTATTGATTGAATTTGATTATTCATTGTTGGCCTGGAATTTATTTTAATAAATAGAGAAAATTTCCATTGGTTGTTTTGTGTTCACCATTATTTGCATGCTCTATAATCAATACATATATAGTAGGACGAACCCCAGAAATAAATTTATTGTGTGTGGGACTGGGAAAAGGTTGCAGGGAATAATATATTATTAACCCTGGTCGAATAACCTCTGTTGCAGCCAACCAACAAGATTAAATATTAACCAAATAGGTAAGTCTTTGATAAATTAATATAAAGCACATAATTACCCACTCCACCTCCATATATATATATATACCTTCCACCCACACAATATATATATATATATATATGTTGTGTGGGTGGAAGGTAAACACAGGATAGAGCTTCGAGTTATTTATTTCTCTTACGTTTCGGACTACATAGAGCCCATCTTCAGAGAGAAATGACATAGGGAAGAGGGTACCAGAGCTATATATACCGCTGGTGGGCTACACTGCACCTGCCACTACTTAATCTCACCTGACCTCACCCCGTCCTTTCTTTTATACTCCAGGGCTATATTGGCTGAGTATTAAGTATTAAGGTGAGATTAAGTAGTGGCAGGTGCAGTGTAGGCCACCACCGGCATATATAGCTCTGGTACCCTCTTCCCTATGTCATTTCTCTCTGAAGATGGACTCTGTGTAGTCCGAAACGTAAGAGAAATAAATAACTCGAAGCTCTATCCTGTGTTTACCTTCCACCCACACAACATACTTGTCAATATGAATCATTCATATATATATTTATATATATATACATACATATATATTGTGGTAATTAGTAGCCTTCTAATTCACCCATTATAAATTATACCTTTAAGGGGTTACGGGAATAAGGAGACAGACTTAGGGAGGTTTAGGGGGGTGCAGGGGTAGGGGAACAGACTTGGGGGGGGGGGTTAGCGGGATGCGGGAGTAGGAAAACAGGCATGGGGGGGGGGGGGGGGGTTAAGGGGGTGTAAGAATAGGGGATAGGCTTCCTACCCACCCCAAGCCTGTCCCCCAAGTCGCGCACCCCCCCAGTCCCACTCAAGACTGTCCCCTACTCCCACACCCCCTTAAGGAGGTAATGTATGTATGTATGTATGTTTTATTATTATTATTGTGTATGTGTATGTATGTATGTATGTGTATGTACATATGTGTGTGTATGTATATGTATGTGTGTATGTATGTGTATATTTGATTATTATAGTATATTTAGTATATCATTTTAGTATATTAGTTGTTTATTATAATATAAAATATATTTAGTATATTTGTTTACCTGTTTATTGACATTCTTTGAAGGAATGAATGTGTTTGTGTGTGTGTGTGTGTGTATGTGTGTGTGTGACAAAGTAGTGGATGAAGCAATAATGTATCTGTGTGTGTGTGTGTGTGTGTGTGTGTGTGTGTACCACAAATGTATAATCTTCTTATCTTGGTGTTACATGCTTAATTTTCTTATATTGATATTTTTAAATGTTGGTTATCAATAAATTTTCATTCATTATTACTGATATAAAAATTCTTGTCTGATATCCAATATAATACTAATATAGTATATAATTTAATTAAAAAATATAAATATAAGTTGATTAGACTAACCGGTGTTGCAGAAGTTGATGGTTGCACATTGTTCAACATTATCTGGACACTTGACTGTCAGTTGGAGTTGTGGGAACTCTGGTAGGTCGTAGCGACACTTATATTCCATCAACTTTTGGTTCTTCTCCTCTTCATCATTGTTAGTCGACAAATCCAGCCAACACTCTCCTTTCTGAAATAATAACACACATGATTATTTACATCATTATTATATTCATCTGGTAATAGTTAGGTTACCTTAGGTTACTGTATGTTAGGTTATTGCAGGTTAGATTAGATTTGGTTAGGTTAAGTTACTGTAAGCTAGTTTACTGCTGGTTAAGTTGGATTAGGTTTGGTTAGGTTAAGTTACTGCATGTTAGGATGGGTTAGATAAGCTTTGGTTAGGTAAGGTTTGGTTTGGATAGTTTAGGTTAAGTTAAGTTTGGTTAGGTAAGGTTTAATTATGTTGGGTTAGTGTTTAGCTAGGTTTTGTTAGGTTAGAGTTGGCTAGGCTAGGTTAGGTTAGGTCAGGTTATGATAATTATTGTCATGATTTTACATGTATACATTGCTAATAAAGAGAACAACTGACCTTCTTCTTGAGATCATCAGGTTGTTTTTCCCACTTGTAGCGGGTGAATGACAATGGGTAGGTGAAATTACTCCAGGTGTCGTAGTACAGGTGATAACACCCAACCCTAAGCTTCAGAAATTCTTGAAGTGCCAGCTTGGTGATGACGTCTGGTCCTGTGATGGTTTTGACACTGGAAAGATCATCTTCACTAGTACAGGAACACTTGATGTTGACTTGGTTATGAGGTCCTGTAATGTGATCAATGTCAAGCGTTGCCAGAGTTTGTTTATCCACTTGATTCATGATGTGGAGACTTGTCCCCCACGTGGTATTATTATCAAGTGGAGACAACAACTGAAAGCGAGCCTCCAGGACACCTTCACCGATTTTGTTCATTTCTAATGGTTGTTGAGACATCATGGATGACTGGTTGTAGGCGGGACATTCTGGCGAGAGAGGAAAGTTGTTAGTGATGTTTTTAATATTGGGTATTTTTAATATTGGGTACTATTAATATTTTGGGTAATTTTAATCAACAATGTCTCGATGGTATTTGTCTAATTGTACAGTACACTGTTTGGTTATTATACACTATATGGTTATTGCAACACACACTCACACACACACACATTTATTCCTCCTCTTTTTCCTCCACACACTTCTTCCTTACTCTCTCTTTCTTACACGCACACACCTATTCCTCCTTCTGTCTTTCTTACACACACATCTTTCTTATTCTCCCTGATTTGCACACACACACACAGACACACACAGACACACACACACACACACAGACACACACACACACATAGTAACAACTAATAATGACCCAACTTACCAGTACGTATACCAGCATCAACGGGTGGTGTGAGAGCCAACACCATCACCACCATCACCAGTATTACACTCCGTCCACACATCATGTCTGTAATATAATAATAATAATAATAATAATAGCCTCTGTACACACACACACACACATCCATCATTGTACACACACACACACTACCCTATCAATGTACACACACATACACACACACACACTATCAATCTACACTCACACACTACCCTATCATTGTACACACCCACACTAACTAATAAATCTACACACACACACACACACACACACACACCCTATCATTGTACACACACATGATGTCTGTACTATAACAATAACAATAACACTGGGTTCATTATACAGTGATATTCGTTTGTTACCTTCGTAAAGCTTTAATCTCCAAACTGCCCTCATTCAGTTTCTATCCCTCTCTCTGCACCTTTATCTCTGATTTCCTTTCTGACCGTTCTATAGCTGCTGTTGTAGACGGTCACTGTTCTTCTTCCAAGACTATCAATAGTGGTGTTCCTCAGGGTTCTGTTCTATCACCCACCCTCTTTCTTTTGTTCATTAATTACCTTCTTAACTGTACCTCTTCCCCTATCCACTCCTATGCTGATGATTCCACCCTACACTACTCCATTCACTTTGACAACCGTCCATCCCAGCAGCTCCTCTCCACATCACGTGATGATGCAGTAGCACACCTGACTTCTGATCTTTCCCTCATCTCTAACTGGGGCAGAGAGAACCTTGTTGTTTTCAATGCCTCAAAAACACAGTTCCTTCATCTTTCAACTCATACTAATCTTCCTGATGTCTATCCCCTCTCCTTTAACGATACACAACTTGACCTTTCCTCTTCTCTTAATATTCTTGGAGTCTCTTTCTCTCATAATCTCTCCTGGAGAGATCACATTACCTCTCTTACTAAAATCGCCTCAAAGAAGTTAGGTGTGCTGCGCAGATTCCGTGAATACTTCACCCCCGCACAGTTACTGTCTCTGTACAGGGGTCTCATCCACCCCTGTATGGAGTATGGCTCTCATGTGTGGGGGGGATCAACCTTCACAACACTACTGGACAAGGTGGAATCAAAGGCCTTTCGTCTCATCAACTCTTCTCCTCTTACTGATTCACTACAACCTCTCTCTCTTCGCCGCAGTGTTGCATCACTTTCTCTCTTCTATCGCTATTACACTGGACATTGCTCTTCTGAACTCTCTCAATGTATGCTTCCTCCCCTTAGGAGAACATGCAACACTCGTCCAGCCTCTCGTTCTCACCCCTTTTCTGTCCAACTCCCTCATGCAAGAGTTAACCGGTACTCTCAGTCTTTCATATACACAACTGGTCAACTCTGGAACACTCTACCTTCATCCATCTTCCCACCTTACTACGACTTATGTACTTTCAAACGCAATGTGTCAGGGCATCTCGAACGAAATTGGACATGATTTTGGACCACTCTCTCACTGTACTATGTAGATGAGGACGGTAAGCGGGCCAGTGGCCTTTGTCCTCATCTTTGTTAATAAAAAAAAAAAAAAAAAAAAAAAAAAAATAACCACACTTGTAAGGCTTCATTATTATAGGCTGGATTCCACAGTGGTATTTGTTTGTTAGCCTCCTAACTGTGGGTAGTTTAGTGTAGAAACACACACATAATTTCTCATATTGTTTCACACTTTCACTTCCACATTTCAAGGGAAAATGCATTATTGTTGATATCATCTACCCAAGCGATGATATCATAAAGTAACACCATTCTAGTTGGCTACACTGCCATAGCTCAGTCTAACACGCACAGCTGTAGCGATAGGTTATAATAAATAAAGTGTGTGTGTACCTACTGTTGGCCTCGTAATAAACACTGTTAAAGAACCTTTGGTTCCTTCGTTATCCCTACGACTTCTATAGTTGGTTGCAACCCAAAGGTTGAAAATACACAATTTATAAAGAGTAAAAAATTGCCTTAACAAATACTTAAAACATACTAAATGTACAATATTATATGTGCAGAAATATTTGCGATTAAAAAACAAATTACAATTCGCTATTGTTGCTTGTAAGTATTGTTTAAATACTGTGTCATTTGTGGCATTGCACTTTTCTTGTACCTTTCTGATTTACACCTAATCGGCTGTAACATATTTGTACGTCTCAAACCAATGTTATGTTGAGCAATATAATGTGGAGGTAATAGTGATCTGTGTTGTGGATCATTAAGGATTTTTTTGCAATCTCTTTTAAAATTGTCTATACGTCTAGATTCTAGGCTCTGAAGGTTTAATTCTCTCAATGCTTCCTGATAGCTTACATAGGATGGGCCTAATGTGATTCTACAAAATCTTTTTTGAACCCTTTCTATGGACTCAATCTCTTCTCTTGTGATAGATGTACACCAGACAGTTGAACTATACTCCAAAACAGGCCTTATAAATGTTGAAAAATATGTGACAAGATCTCTGGTGCTGGCTTTAAATGATTTTAATTTTCTTATAGCAAACAGTCTACAACTTGCTTTAATTACAAATTGCTTTGTATTTTCTTTCCACTGTAAATTACTTGATATTATTAGACCTAGTAGTCTCATTTCATTAACAATTGGAACTATCTCGCTTTCAATATTGACATTATTCACAGGTACGTTTATCTTTTTAAAGTCAATTAACATTAATTTTGATTTATTGCCATTTATTACCATGTTATTATCTTTAGACCATTGTAGTACTCTGTTGGCTTGATCCTGAGTATCTGGTGCATTATTAATGTCATTTGTACAAGCAATAGTTAAATCATCTACAAATTTACACTGAACTGGTTCTGTTTGACCTGCACTATTGACATGGTTGTTAAAAATAAGCGGACCTAGGACGGTGCCCTGTGGCACACCGCAGGTCGAGTTCCTCTGGGTGGAAGTAGTGCCACAGTACCTGACTTCTTGTAATCGGCCCTTTACATGACATACATGGTACAGTGAGTTTTTCAGAGAATTACAGTGTCCACAAGCAGGCAGCATCCCATTCTGATGGCGTCGCTTCTGTTCTAAGTGATTTTAGTGCCTCTTAAGGGACCCTGTGTTGTAGTCAGAAAATTGGAGGTAAATGAGTCCTTCAAATATTGCCACGAATATAGAAGGAGCTTGTTTCATGGCATAGTCAGGAGGAATCAGAAGCCTACAATTTTCATACACGATCACAGGGTCCTTAAGTACCAGTACGGTATTCTAAGTGTCTACAAGTGTTCTCGTGTGCGTATACAGTGAAGTGAGTGATATATTTAGTGACTGTGCATTTTGTGTATTTTGCCCTTTTGTCCCGGTGTGCATAAGGTCGAGCATCGCATCTCAGAGGCAGGAGTGGAGAGTGGCCAGACACACCCCCTCCCTCTATGATACCTCACACCCGTAGTTTTAAAAAAATTGAGGGCCCTTACTGGAGCTCTATAAACCCTACAAACTACTCCAGGCAACAGATTCTCTATTCGAAACACTGAAGCGTTTTGTGGCTCTCAGATTCTGCTCAAGGAATTTCTTCAGATCTCTGAGGAAATTTCTCTAAATCGTATAAAATGTCTTCAGATGACAGCTTCTATCAATATACACACACATACACACACACACCCTATCAATCTACACTCACACACTACCCTATCATTGTACACACCCACACTAACCAATAAATCTACACACACACACACACACTATCGTTGTACACACACATGTTGTATGCACTATAACAATAACACTGGGTCCATTCCACAGTGATATTCGTTTGTTACCTTCCTAACTAACCACACTTGTAAGGCTTCATTATTATAGGGTGGATTCCGCAGTGGTATTAGTTTGTTAGCCTCCTAACTGTGAACAGGGATGAACGAATACAACAGGAAGATTTACAGGCTCGCAGGGAGGAGGCTGAAAGAAGACAGCAGGAAATGGCAGCACTCATTGCTGCAGTGACCCAACCTGTGGTTAATCAGACACCACAGAACGTCCTTCCTTCCAGTCAGACGAACGTCGCACTTCTTCCTTTTTCTAACATTAAAACGAGACCCACAATAACACCACCACAACCTCTCCAATCTGACGTTCCTTACCAGAGATTTAGGGACTGGCGAAGGAGGTTCGATGACTATGCTGTGATGACTGACTTATCAACCTTGCCTTTAAGTAAACAGCATATCCAGCTTCCTACATGCCTTACACCTGAAATGCTCTACACTCTACACTACCGTCTACAAGTGCCAAAGGACGACCTATCGCAGACGTTTTCGCAACCCTTGACAGGCACGTCAAGGCTCAAACGAATGAAGCCTTGAGGAGACGTGAGTTGTTTAGTTGTAGACAGGAGGCAGGTGAGCAGTTCAATGAGTTCTTTGTTGGAGTAAAGAATTTATCTGAAGCAGTGGATGTCTGTAAGGGAGGTGATGTTAGTTGTGAGGAAACTCAGAGGAAACAGGTGATTTTAATGGGTATCAGGGATCAAGATTTAGTGCAGGAATTAATCAGCAGCATACCTACTAAGTCCCTTGACCAAGTGGTACAGCATTGTTATGCCCATGAAGCAGCTAGGCATACTGCTACTACAATCACCACTTCTTCTAAAAATGTATGTGCTGTGTCAAAGTATAAAAAGAAGAAGAAACATAAATAGTACCCTGTAACGACAAGTACACCTCCTCCAGGCATGTGTCAGAATTGTGGTAAGACACATGATAAGGGCCAATGTTCAGCCATTGATCTCATGTCTCGTAATTGTGGTAAAAAAAGGACATTTTGCAAAAACGCCATATTGCCTTGCTAAAAATGCTACATGTCGTATTTGTACTGAAATAGGTAATTTTGACTGGTGTTGCCGATCGACCAAGAAGGCTGGAGAGGAGTCATTTAAGGGAGAACGACGACAGTCTGCTGGGCATGACACCCAGGACTCCAAGGGTAGTGGTGCTCGTCATGTCCAAGTCGCCACTCGCACCTCCTCTGAGACCTCCCCACCCATTGTTGTCAGTGTTACCTACAGAAAAGGAACATACACCCTTGACATGTTACCTGATATGGGAGCTGACACAACAATCATTGGTCCAGACCACTTGCAACACATCGGATTGTGTCTTAGTGATCTTCAACCACCTCTACAGATTCCAACTTATGCAGCCGATGGCTCCCTTATGAAGTCTGCAATCGGATCGGTACAACTACAGGTGAAGGAACGTAGTACACAGGAGTGAATGGATGTTCACCATGGATTCCCCATTCCCCTCCTTGCAGAGAATTAGCACTAATCCTTTAGCGTTTTCCCCACCCGATTGCCCAGGTCACTCATACACGTGTACAGAAAGGGAAAGGTAGTAGTGCATCAGAACTACCATCACCAGCCAAGCCATCTCCAGCCTGGTCGAATACAACAACGCCTTCACAGGCTAGGGAGTACTTCCTGAAGAAGTATGCAGACGTGTTAGTGACAAAACAGGATCTGAGCAACACAACACTATGGCCTATGAAGGGGTCACCCATGAAGATACACTTACAAGAGGATGCACAACCCTTTGCTATATACACCTCGTGACAGATCTCGTTGGCATACCAGGAATAAGTGAGGAAGGAGATACTCAACATGGAGGCCCAGGGTATCATCACACCTGCAGGAGACGACCCGTCACCCTGGTGCCACCCACTTGTCGTGGTACCCAAGCCACACGGTGGAGTGCGTATAACAACGGATCTTTCAAAGTTAAACAGTCAAGTCTCCCGTCCAGCCCACCCATCTCCCACACCATTTGCAGCTGTTAGGAGTATCCCACCTGGATCCAAGTTCTTCACAGTCGTTGACCCTTAGTGTGGCTACCAGACTCAGAGAAAGTGAAAGCCATTGGAGACTTCACAACACCAGCCAACGTAACTGACCTGAGATCTTTCATGGGACTGGTCAACCAACTGACAGATTATTTTCATGACATCTCAGCAGCTGCTCAGCCACTCCGCCCTCTTATGAGCCCCAAACCAGCGATCAAGTGGACTGCTGATTATGACACCGCTTTCAGGAATGTCAAAAGAGTGCTGGCCAGCCCACCAGTGTTGGCAGTGTTCGACCCTAATCTACCTGCAGTTCTACAGACTAATGCATCCAGACTATATGGTATAGGGTACACATTATTGCAGGACCATGGAGGAGGACACCTGCGTCTGGTACAATGCGGCTCTTGTTTTCTCACTGATATGGAAAATCGGTATACCATGATAGAGTTGGAGATGATGGCCACAGTCTGGGCGATGCACAAATGTGGGTATTACTTGATGGGGCTGCAACATTTCGGCTGCTGGAACATGTGCGCCATACATTTCCAAGCCATCGGTATGATCTCCACAAAAGCCTCCTCGATTACTGAAAGATACGGGACAAGCTGTACTATGATGGTGACCTTAGTAATCTACACGGTCCACGCATTGTAGTACCTGCAGTGGTATGCAAATCTGTTTTGTGGTGCTTGCACGTTAGCCACCGTGGAGCTGAGGCTACCAAGCACAGTGCTCGACAAACAGAGTATTGGCCAGGCATCAATACCGACATCATCAACACAGTACAAGTCTGTGAGGCCAAACACTATTCCCCAGCCAGCAGAAAGAAGAATACCAGAATGACGACCACCCAACACGACCCTTAGAATCAGTGTCTGCAGACCACTTCCAGGTAGCGGGGAAGTTTTTCCTCGTGATTGTGGACAGGATGTCAGGATGGCCGGCCGTCTTCCCATGTGGTGCTGATACGACTGCTTCAGCCACCATACTTCAGTTCAGGCAGTACTTCATAGACAAATGTGTCCACGCACTGACAGAGGACCCAGTTTACATAAAGAGAATTTTCAGACTTCCATCACCGCTGGAATGTCAGGCACATAATTTCCTAGCCAAGCCACCCACAGTTGAATGGACATGCTGAAGCTGCTGTCAAGTCTATGAAGCACCTCATTCTCAAGGTAGCTCCTACAGGCAACATAGGATGTGAGGAGTTTGATAGTGGTCTGTTGGAAATGCGAAATACTCCAAACTATACAGGACGATCTCTAGCACAGATCTTATATGGTCACCCTCTTCGCACCTGTGTTCCAGCTCACCTTGCGTCATTCAAGCCAGAGTGGCAGCCTGACATGGAAGAGTGTGATCGTCTTACTGCCCAACGTAACCAAGAAACGCAGTCAAGCTACAATAAACAAGCAAGGCAGTTACATATTCTATGTGTCAACCAGTGAGTCCGCATCCAGGACCATGTGAGTAAGTGCTGGAATAGGCCTGGTGAGGTGGTGGCTCAGCCTAGGCCACGCCTATACGAGGACCCAATCATCAACCCTGTGGCTGACTCAACAGCTCATCGCGACACCCCCGCACTTCGACGTTTAGCTCGTCTACACCAATGTCAGAGGACTACTAACTGAAGGTCAAGACTCTCCTATAAGCTTAAATGGGGGAGGGAGGTGTGGGTACGCCATTGTAGCTTAGTGTAGAAACATACACATAATTTCTCATATTATTTCACACCTACACTTCCACATTCCTGGAGAAACTGCATTACCGTTGATATCTACCCGAGCGATGATATCGTAAAGTAATACCATTCTAGTTGGCTACACTGCCATAGCTCAATCTAACATTCACAGCTGTAGCGATAGGTTATAATTATACAGTGTGAGTGTACCTACTGTCGGCCTCGTAATAAACACTGTTAAAGAACCTTTGATACCTTCGTTATCCCTACAACTTCTACAGTGCTCCAGGCAACCACAGAATACTGAATATTCGATAACATACACTAACTAACCACACTTGTAAGGCTTCATTATTATCTAAGAGTTGAGTATTCATATTCACATAATCTATCCAACCGTTAGATAATGATGATTCATTAAATAATTCACCCATATGTTACTTACAGGGCTAACATTCTTTCGTTTGCTTGCTTATCAACCACTGTGGAACTGACCAACTGTTTGTAGTTTGCAATAATGTGATTGGTGTTGGTGTAGTAATATTATGTTTTGTGTAATGAATACAGATATGAGTGTGTGTGTTAATAGTATTATGGGTCATGGTACAGAGGTCTCACATGGATACCATATTAACCTACCATGGAGATAACAGTAGGTCATGTGTTGTCTGTGTGTGTGTGTATGTGTGTGTGTGTGTGTGTGTGTGTGTTGAGAATGATAATGGCTCTAGATAAGAAAACTTGGACTAGTGCATAGGACATAATATTATTATTATGTGTGTGTGTGTGTGTGTGTGTGTGTGTGTGTGTGTTGTATTGAGTGATAATGGCTAGGGATAAGAACACATGGACCAGTGAATAGGTCATGTTGTGTGTGCTACTTACCTTTCCTTTGTGACCACCAGACCACAGATGGACTTGTCCAGCGGGACTTCACCTGTTGTTTCAGATGTGCAGCCAGACCCTGAGGAATACATATAAAGGTGTATATTAATATTGGAAACATGTACTGTGTTACAGATGTGTCTCAGTACTGTACATATAAAGGTGTATATTAATATTGGAAACATTGTACAGTTGCCCACAGATGAATCTGGTATGCCTTGCTACTTGTGAGATTAACTACAACAGGAAGTAAAGTCAACAAAAGTTATAGTTTGTTGACAAGCAGACAGTAATAATATTTTACTGTCTGCCCATCAACAAATTACATATTTTTTCACTTTCCTTTCTTTTGTAGCCACCCCATAAGTAACGAGCCATACCAACTTCATGTGTGGGCAACTGTACATATAACGGTGTAAATTATAACATAGAACAAGTACTAGTAACAAAAGTAATCAATAATCAATGTAGAACCAGATACAAAATAGACCAAACTACCATTATTAACTATTAAACAAGAGTGAATATTATCATGTAATGTTAGATTCACCAACAACCAATACAATATTTAATTATATTGTGGTCACAGATCAGAACCAGTGATGACTGTTAATTATCCATATACAAATTATATTGCCACCTCCATCAGCTACCCCGCCCCCCCCACACACACTAACGCGCACGTGAATGCACGAACACACACGCACGCATACATGCACGAACACACACGCATGCATGCACGCAGAAGCATGCACTGACGCACGCTCATACACGTATACACGCACGCAGAGGCACGCACGAACGCACGCCCATGCACGGACACACACACATACACACGTACGCACGCACACATAGGTACGCACGCAGGCATGCACGCACACGGATGTACGCACACAGACACACGCACCCATGCCAGCACACACAGCTCTCTATCTCTTCCTGTTCACTAATCTATACAACTTAGTAAAAGTGTTCACACCATGATAAGTAAAGGTTCAGTTATTACTACTGTCACCATTTACTGTGTGTGTGTGTGTGTGTGTGTGTGTGTGTGTTAATACATATATGTGTATACTGTTTCGGTATGTGTGTGTGTATGTGTTTGTTATTACATATGTGTGTACATTATTAGGGTATATGTTTGTGCGTATGTATGTGTTAATACTACCTCTCTCTCTCTCTCTCTCTCTCTCTCTCACACACACACACACACACATCTTACTTTCTCTCTCGCTCACATCCAACAATTAACTTCCTTCTCTCTCTCTCATCCATACCTCACAGTGCTCATATAAATCCCTCTCTCTCTCTCTCTCTCTCTCTCTCTCTCTCTCTCTCTCTCTCTCTCTCTCTCTCTCTCTCTCTCTCACATTATAATGGTAATACAATATGGTAGTGCTCCATTGTTACTTATATTAATAAATAAATAAAGTGTGTGTTTAGGGTTTTTTAGAGGTTATGGTGAGGTTTATGGAGGTATGGGAATAGGGGGACAGTCTTGATAGGGGGTTGTGTGTGGTTAAGGGGTTTTAGAGGGGTGCAGGTGACTTTATGTGGGGTGCATAAATAAGGGGACAGGCTTGAGGGTGTAAATTATTCCTTTAATTGGTCCAGTTATTTTACCCTACCTACCCTGCCCCTCCCTTCCCTACCCCACGTCTCCCCTCCCTTCCTCTCACTCCCTTTTCGTTACCCTACCTACCCTTCCCTAACCCTCTTTACCCCTCCCTTCCATACCACTCTTCTCCCTACCCTTTCCTCTCTCTACCTTTTTCTTTATTCTATCAGTCTACCCTTCCCTTCCCTTTCCTATTCCTCTTCTCCCTTCCTCTCTTCTTCCCTCCCTTTACTATTCCTGTTCTCCCCACCCTTTCCTACCCCTCTTCTTCCCTCCCTTCCCTATTCATCTTTTCTCCTCCCTTCCATACCCTACTTCTCCCTTCCCTTCATCACCCTTCCTTTATTTTTACCGTAGCTATCCTTCCCTTCCCTTCTCTATCCCTCTTCTCCCTTTCTCTTCGGTTCCATCCCTCTCCCTCCCCTTCCTTTACCCTATCTACCCTTCCCTTCCCTTTCCTACCTCTCATCTGCCTACCCATCCCTCTCCCTCCCCTTCCTTTACCCTATCTACCCTTCCCTTCCCTTTCCTACCTCTCATCTGCCTACCCTTCCCTCTCCTTCCACTTACGTTACCCTATCTACCCTTTCCTTCCCTTCCTTAACCCTCTTTTCCCTTCCCTTCCCCTCCCTTCCCTTTCATTACAGCTTCATATCACTCTCCATTCCTCTACTTTACCATATCCAATCCTCCCTTCCTTCCCCTAACATTTTCTCCTATCCTTTCCTTTAATTTCCTCTCTTACTTTCATCCTTTCTCTTCCCTCTCCTCCTAACGCTTACCTCATCGTTCCCTCCCAACCCTCCATCTTTCCTACATCCTTCCCCTCACACATCCTACCCTCCTTCCTTCCCTTCACACACCCTACCCTCCATCCTTCCCCTCACACATCCTACCCTCCATCCTTCCCTTCACACACCCTACCCTCCATCCTTCCCCTAACACACCCTACCCTCCATCCTTCCCCTCACACACCCTACCCTCCAACCTTCCCCTTACACACCCTACCCTCCATCCTTCCCCTCACACACCTTACCCTCCATCCTTCCCCTTACACACCCTACCCTTCACACACCCTACCCTCCATCCTTCCCCTCACACACCCTACCCTCCCTCCTTCCCTTCACACATCCTACCCTCCATCCTTCCCTTCACACACCCTGCCCTCCATCCTTCCCCTCACACACCCTACCCTTTCTCCTTCCCTTCACACACCCTACCCTCCATCCTTCCCCTCACACACCCTACCCTCCATTCCACAGTATATACGACTGCCTACAGGACTTATCACAGGATGTACCCAAAAAAAATATATATTTATCGTTTGCATATTATCAGGAAATGTCCACAGTCAAAAGAGAGAGAGAGAGAGAGAGTTAAACCCTCTATCACATTGCTATATAACAGTAAAGAATATATACTGTTTTTATCTACAATAAACAATATTACTGATAGAAAATATGAAATTGATATAAATTATATTTTTCTCTCGTGACAAACTCAGGTGATATAATAATCAGGTTATAATATGTGTTCTTTGTGGAACTTTTGTCAATTAGTTTACCATTTCACCATAGAATGTTAAAACAATAAATAAAAAGGTTACAGGGTTTGAGTTCTGGTATGTATCTGTGATGAGATACTCTGGTGAACGTGAGCCAGGCCAGCCCAACTCCCCACCATGGTGCCCAGCCATGGTAGTAACCCCTCAGTAAACAGTTTTAAACTCACAGACCTGTGCGAGGCTCCATCTGCCAACCTCATTGATGTGAGGCCAACACGTTACCACTGTACCAGCCAGGGACTTACTATACATTCCTAATATTGCCATTATTGTATTTATTAAAACTAAATTGGTCTCCAACAACTTATTATGATCAATATTAAAATACCACCTGACAATGTGATGGTTAATGTTGGTAGTGTTGGTTCACAATATCCAAGTGTACCTATTATTACTCAAAGAAGAATTGAGGGAGCATTGCAAGGTGCAACTGTTCAGTACAGAAAAGAATGTTGCCACTGAAGAAACCTGACCAAAGAATATAGGAGAGGAAAGATAGCAAGTGATAAAGAGAGGGAGAGATTATAAAGAAATACAGAGCATTTCAAAGGAAGATAATCACACATAGTTGAGTGCAGAATTAAGTTAATAGTAGCAACAAAATACTTTACCCAATATGTGGAAGGTTCTTCTTGATATTAAACTCCAGAGATTGAAGCACTGTAAGGTTAAATTGGAGAAGGATTTACACAAACACAACACTACAACACTACAAGATGGTTGCCGATTCGGTAGTGAGCACACACACATACAGACACGCACACAGGAAGTGTCATGATGTCATCCGTAAGGACAATGGAGGAAGAAATAAAACATATTAGATAATAAATTCCAGTGTACTGCGAACAACTTAATCCTTTGTAAATTATTGTTATTACATCTTGTTAAATCAATATAGTAACTTTCATATTACCCTTGACAAGGGTTGTATATTTATTACCATACACACTTTTATGATGTAGGGAAGAACACTAGAATCTATGAGTAGAGAACTTGCAGGAACACACACACACACACACACAAACACACACACACACACACACACACACACATTGTATTTATTATTTATTATTATTGCAATTAATAACTTGTTTTCTGTGTAATAACTGGTCTGAAACACCTGATAATATTTATATACTGGCTAAACAAAGGGATAAACAACCTTTGTTGTTACTATAATATTGTTTGTAGTCCCAGACTTGTGTGTATGAAGGGTAACCTTACATCCAAAAGTTCTCATTGGTGACGTCAACCTTGGAGAGAGGAAATAAGCTCACTCCAATTTTGCCTCTACGATGGGGACTTCCTGAGAGAGAGAGAGAGAGAGAGAGAGAGAGAGAGAACGAAATCGAAGGAGGGAGGGTGTAAAGGCCCACTGGTATCCCCAAACACACCCAGGAGGTGATAGCAAACACACAAGATAAATTATGGGTTTATTTACATAGGATAAAATGAAGTTAACTAACAGGGGTTTCTAAATTCAATAGGGACTTAATTAAGGAAAGTTGAATTCACAATAATATGATGTATATACAAAGATGATAACTGGAAAGTTCCCGTCCAACACGGAAGCCACTCCCACACGCGAACAGCCGAGGAGCCCTTGTAGACCTCACCAATCGCCACACACGTCGTTCTCTTGGTATGGCGGTGTACTGGGCGACGTTGGTAAGTCGACTCGTCCCGGTGTCCTTAAGGAGCCTACTTGTCCGGCCCTTGATGAAGGTAGGTCCTGAGTCTTCGCCAGAGTGCTGATGAAATAAATATTATCACCCACAAGCTGACAAAACGTATAGAAACCCAAGTGAGTGAGGTTGAAGTCGTTTCCATAACCCAGGCCGTCATGTATTACAACGGGAAATATAAATCCTTCACGACCTTCTCGAAACAATATTTGAATACATATCAAAATCTAGAAAATATATCAATAACACTTTAGATAGCACTCCACTTAGGTACAGCTCCGGACTGATCAATGGTCCACACTTCTTCCACCCTTGCCTTGGTGTGGGCCTCAACGGATATGGTATCACTGACAGGTGGAGGGGGGAGGGGAGAAATGTGGGCGGAGTTATATAGGGGGGGTAGCGTTACCAATGTTGAGCCATCCAGAAATTTGTATCCTGAACCACTTGTGATCATGGATGTGAACCACTCACTTGAAGGTGGTAGGAGAGGAGGGGTTGGGTTGAGGAGAGGGGGGTAAAGCTTCACCAGTGATCGAGATGGAGAGAATTATTGGATCAAGTAGCTAAATGTTTTCTTCTGTAATCTAAATCCAACTCTGATGCTGCATTCCATGGGATATTCTTTATTATTTGAAATGAATCCATATTTTACCTAATATAATTAACACGACACCAGTTTTTTATGACTAATATACCAAGCGATGCACCACCTACCCAGTGTTAAGTTACATTTCAAGTAAATCCTTTATTTTTATCCTGTATCATTCATGACATTTTCTAAGAAACGTTTATTGTATAACTGGTTACGAAAGGATAATAGTTATAGTGTAAGATGTTAATTACCTAATTACTACTCCATCTGTTCTTCCTCACCCCGTCCTCCCTTATTCAATTCACTGTTTCCTCTCCTTCCATCCCACCATTCCTTTACTCTCCATCTTACCACCACCACCATCATTCTGTGTGTTGCTGCATAATCTGTTAATGCGCAAACACGACCAGAATAGAAATAATAGTGATATCTGGTATGCAAATACAATCCGTTATATATGACGAATATATTTATTACCTTTATTTATTTATCTGAGGTCAACATCTAGGCCAGCCATTCAGATGCCCAGTGTTAGTGAACCAATCACAACATTTAGAGGATATTGTGTCACAACTATTGTTATTACTAATTAAAATAGGGACAAATTGAAATCAAACATTTATTGGTTATTGTTTACATGACTTTGTCAGTTTAGGTGAAAGCTCCACAAGTCCTCGTCACGAAGCATTCAAACCCATAATCCAACTGGGTCTGTAGGCACCACACTGTAAATGATGAACACGTTGGTGTCATACAATTATAATAACTCTGTTAACTTAATATAACCTGAAATTTTTACTTCGACCTCACGTTTGCATTAAGCATGTGTAATGATTGTTTTGTTTTCTTATTATTATTATAAGCACCGATATATGTATTGCTTTAGACCCTTAGCCAAGATGATATACAGTATATACACTATTTATATACACTTCTATGAAGATATTAAGGCTTGAAATACTGTAGATTACATATTTCATTTCATTACTCATCAATTTGTTGCTAGTATCGTGTTCAACCACCCTCCTTCTCAATGACAGCCTGCAGTCGCTCGGGCATTGAGGCACCATGCCTCCTCACTGTATAATATATATGGTTTTCCCCGAAAAATCTCCCACTGTGTTCTGGTGTGACGTAACAAATCTGCTGTGGTTCTCTGTCGTTCTGGCTCCCACGTGTTAACGATAGAACCTCATACATTTTCTATAGGGTTCATATCGCAGTCTTAAATAGACAAATCTATCACCTGCAAATAATCATGAGCAGTAAACCATTTTTGAACTTTCCTCGCCATATGGATAGGGCATCGGTCGTGTATAGGACAGATAAGGGTGAGTAGTTGAAATGAAATTAAAAACATTTAGAATATGTGCTTCATTATATTGCATTTGATCGATCTATTAAACAAAGACACTGTCTGTTGTTCACCCCCGTAGAGAGATACTGATTATAATTATTATCCTTTGGATATTAAGCAACAAATAACGGAGCCGAGACAATTAATTTTCTGTCTTCAGCTTTACCTGTATTCTTTTCACCCCTCATGCTGGTAGTCCCCCTCTTTATCACCTTTTCTCGCCGTAAAATAAACTTAATACCTATATCTTTCAAGTAACTGGCAACCTCACACAACCTCCTCTCCCCTGTCTTCTCTCTCTCTCTCTCTCTCTCTCTCTCTCTCTCTCTCTCTCTCTCTCTCTCTCTCTCTCATCCTTCCTTGCCTTCTGTAATATTCTTTATCTTTTCTTACTCATAATTTTAACCCTCTCATTCGTTCTTTCAAAGTTCAATGACATAGGCCTTTCTCCCTTATCACCCATAGTCCTTCAAATTTATGCAAGCAAATGGATATGATAATAGTTATGTAGAACATATATATATATATATGACGGTGTGCAATCTTCCAACATGTTTACCATTGTCACCTGGTGTGACTGATACTCCGAGGTGGCTGATACCTGTATGTTCATGGCAGGAACCATAACCGCTGCGTATAGTGTCACGTGACACAAGTTTGTCTTCTAACTACTTTATTTTGTGTTTTCTTCGCTACAGTTAAAACTATATAGTTCACAGATTTGACAATTAATACTCATATCAGTACGCCACCGTCTCAGTTGACGGAGAGGAACTATGTGATTCGGTACTTTCAGATTCATTCATTTCAACACTTGACACAATATGGAACTGTTGGTCTGTCCTGAGTAACAATGTTTACTGTCATCCATATAAAAGACAACTGAACCACTGTCGTTTCTCGTTGATGTATAAATATATTATGTATTTAGGGTGTAGTAGTCATTATGGTTTTATTCTTACCTCATCAATCCATGTTTGAGTTTCGGGAAGTGGGGGCAAGAGATGGGAAGTTAAGAGGATGCTGTCTGCTAAATTGGAGCTCTATGCATCCTCCAAACTTTGCCACAAAACTGATCCCTCATAAGAAACACCAAGGTCGTCTGCATCCTGGCATAGTCTGGAGTATTCATGGAACTTCAATTTTACAAGAAGATATAGTGTTCCCTTAAATGTATAGCCTACTGTGGTTAGAAATTAGTTCCCTTAACAAAATTACCTTTCGTCACACCAAGATTTACTCTATGTTGATAGATTATCTTTACGAAATCATATTTATCTTGTAATATAGACGATAAGGATATCTCTACCCAGGATCAAGAGAATACCCATTTATCAATTCAACTCATAACCTACCGAAATGTTCTGGAACGCAATAACGCTGACGTGCATATGTATAAAATTATTGTCAATAAGCTGGGTCTAGAATTATTACTATTCATTAGTACTATCTTCAAGTAGAGAAAATTCATCTTTTCATCTCACTGGCTTGCGATAATTATCACCGTGGTCATCCCTGATATTTCCTTAAACTCTACGATATGACATCCAAGTCGACCGTGTTAAGACATAGCTGGTATTGTAATATGCATGAATATTGTAAGCTTATGTAATTTGAAACCCTGTGGCAGTAGCTTGTCCTATGTAGCCAACACCGTATGGAAAACATGTTGAAAGATTGCACACCGTCATATATAGTGTGGGCTGGTTACTCCATTGAAACAGTAGCATCCTTTGTTGCGCAATAAATGTTAATTTATTTATATTGTTTTCATTATATTTGGTTATCAATATCATTCTGAGAACATAATTCTGTAGTTGAGCATAAAACATTGTTTTCAGTAGCATATAGAGAGATTCATGAGAATTACGTTGACTACCATTACTGTCCTTGTGGTCCATATTGTGTCACATGTTCTGCACAGTAATGCTGGATGTAAGTAAAAGTAAGTTTATATATCTACATATATATTTTGATAACAAATGGCCATAATTCAGACTAGCAACATACTGGCAAATGGCAATACATGAAACCAATATTCCTTCTGATTTAAGAAGGCGAAATGCTGTGGGTGGGATTATGCAGGCAAGAATGTGTATCTGCCAACACCTTTGTTCTACATAACTATTATCATATCCTTTCGCTTACATAAATTTGAAGGACTATGGGTGATAAGGGAGAAAGGCCTATGTCATTAAACTTTGAAAGAACGAATGAGAGGGTTAAATATATGAGAAAGAAAAAATAATGAATATTACAGAAGGCAAGGAAGGATGAGAGAGAGAGAGAGAGAGAGAGAGAGAGAGAGAGAGAGAGAAGACAGGGGAGAGGAGGTTGTGTGAGGTTGCCAGTTACTTGAAAGATATAGGTATTAAGTTTATTTTACGGCGAGAAAAGGTGATAAAGAGGGGGACTACCAGCATGAGGGGTGAAAAGAATACAGGTAAAGCTGAAGACAGAAAATTAATTGTCTCGGCTCCGTTATTTGTTGCTTAATATCCAAAGGATAATAATTATAATCAGTATCTCTCTACGGGGGTGAACAACAGACAGTGTCTTTGTTTAATAGATCGATTAAATGCAATATAATGAAGCACATATTCTAAATGTTTTTAATTTCTTTTCAACTACTCACCCTTATCTGTCCTATACACGACCGATGCCCTATCCATATGGCGAGGAAAGTTCAAAAATGGTTTACTGCTCATGATTATTTGCAGGTGATAGATTTGTCTATTTAAGACTGCGATATGAACCCTATAGAAAATGTATGAGGGTCTATCGTTAACACGTGGGAGCCAGAACGACAGAGAACCACAGCAGATTGGCTACGTCACACCAGAACACAGTGGGAGATTTTTCGGGGAAAACCATATATATTATACAGTGAAGAGGCATGGTGCCTCAATGCCCGAGCGACTGCAGGCTGTCATTGAGAAGGAGGGTGGTTAAACACGATACTAGCAACAAATTGATGAGTAATAAAATGAAATATGTAATCTACAGTATTTCAAGCCTTAATATCTTCATAGAAGTGTATATAAATAGTGTATATACTGTATATCATTTTGGCTAAGGGTCTAAAGCAATACATATATCGGTGCTTATAATAATAATAAGAAAACAAAACAAACATTACACATGCTTAATGCAAACGTGAGGTCGAATTAAAATTTCAGGTTATATTAAGTTAACAGAGTTATTATAATTGTATGACACCAACGTGTTCATCATTTACAGTGTGGTGCTTACAGACCCAGTAGGATTATAGGTTTGAATGCTTCGTGACGAGGACTTGTGGAGCTTTCACCTAAACTGACAAAGTCATGTAAACAATAACCAATAAATGTCTGATTTCAATATTTCCCTATTTTAATTAGTAATAACAATAGTTGCGACACAATATCCTCTAAATGTTGTGATTGGTTCACGAACACTGGGCGTCTGAATGGCTGGCCTAGATGTTGACCTCAGATAAATAAATAAAGGTAATAAATATATTCGTCATATATAACGGATTGTATTTGCATACCAGATATCACTATTATTTCTATTCTCGTCGTGTTTGCGCATTAACAGATTATGCAGCAACACACAGAATGATGGTGGTGGTGGTAAGATGGAGAGTAAAGGAATGGTCGGATGGAGGGAGAGGAAACAGTGAATTGAATAAGGGAGGACGTTGTGAGGAAGAACAGATGGAGTAGTAATTAGGTAATTAACATCTTACACTATAACTATTATCCTTTCGTAACCAGTTATACAATAAACGTTTCTTAGAAAATGTCATGAATGATACAGGATAAAAATAAAGGATTTACTTGAAATGTAACTTAACACTGGGTAGGTGGTGCATCGCTTGATATATTAGTCATAAAAAACTGGTGTCGTGTTAATTATATTAGGCAAAATCTGGATTCATTTCAAATAATAAAGAATATCCCATGGAATGCAGCATCAGAGTTGGATTTAGATTACAGAAGAAAACATTTAGCTACTTGTTCAATAATTCTCTCCATCTCGATCACTGGTGAAGCTTTACCCCCCTCTCCTCAACCCAACCCCTCCTCTCCTACCACCTTCAAGTGAGTGGTTCACATCCATGATCACAAGAGGTTCAGGATTCAAATTTCTGGATGGCTTAACATTGGTAACGCTACCCCCCCTATATAACTCCGCCCACATTTCTCCCCTCCCCCCTCCACCTGTCAGTGATACCATATCCGTTGAGGCCCACACCAAGGCAAGGGTGGAAGAAGTGTGGACCATTGATCAGTCCGGAGCTGTACATTAACCTCCTCGGCGATGTGAACAAGACTGACTCCCCTAGCCTGCTACCTCCACCACGTAAACTCTTATTGGACTTCGAATCTTATAACAAGGCACTCAGGAGAGTCAAAAGTCTACCCAAACCGTACTAAAACGCCGAACTAACAAAGCGTGACCCAGTGAAGTGCTGAACAACCATTACAACTACTCTACATTGATTAACCAGTAACTGGGAGAAAGACTATTCCCTCACAAACGGCGAAAAGAATGTCACCACCATTCCACTTTTATCATTTTGTACAAGCAACAACTAATGCCTTCAATAGTAAATAGATAGGCAGAAATATATATATATATATATATATATATATATATATATATATATATATATATATATATATATATATATAGCTTCACTGTGTGTGTTGGTCAGACAGTTGGATTCAACTACCTAATGTCCAGTAAAGATAGACAAGGTCAAGTTGCCTCCACAAGATGTGTCTCAGGGAATCATAAACACAGCTGTACAGTCAATACCTGAAGTTTGTCTTTCTTAGTCCATGATACGTTCCTGTTAATCAGGGAACACTCAATGTGATAGAATTGACAGGTATATATGGTTTAAATGTCTAATATTACAGATGACCATATGTAAACTAAAATAATTTAACCACAAATTCCTCAAAGTTATAATTATACTATATATGTTCAAAAGGTGGAATCAAAATATTATCGAGAAATATAAGATATTGGTGGAGGAAGATTTTTGTTTACCGACACCAACACACAGAAATATAATATATATAATGTTGCCAGAATGTTGTTTATTATAATTATATACCAAAGCATTTTCAGTCATAGAGGCAACGTTACAAGAATACAATAATGTTGTCAGATATACACGTCATCAGCATAGATAATGGCAGTGTGTTTTTTGCGATTACATAATTTTGTTGTTCTATAAATACAGTACTTCCCCTCCTGTCCTCTCCTCTCACCATTCAATGTTAAATAACCTTCCATTTATACCTCCGTTGCTATGAAATATTAATTTAAACTTCAATATGTATTTTAGTAAAATCAATATTTCGTCCCTGTTGTGATGTAACATTATTCGTTACCATTTGTTTAACACGGGTAATACTGTGTGACAAATACTCTTCTTTCTAGTGTCTCTATCAATCTTTCCCTCTATTGTTCCTTCCTATTACCACACTGGACTCTGGACGTTCCTCCGGCTCTTTTCCTTCGTAAAACTACTTTGTAAATATCTGATTAATGGATGATGATAGAGTGATGCTCATGTCTACGTATGATATGCATGTGCTCACTATAATCCAATTTTATTGGATGAGTTTGAGTAGTTTGAAGTGAATGAGGAGAAAGAAAGAAGGTCATACTGTTTCTGGAGAACACTAACACGAAAATAATGAAATAAAGAAGATAAACAGTAACCAGAAGGAAACAGAAGGAAAAGGGAAACAGAAGAATTCCAAGGGAATAGCTTGAGTCTATAAGGGGGCCAATTCATATAATGTATACTAGGGCCCGAAATTAACAATCCGAAAAAAATTCATTTGCTCAGAGTTGCCTGAGGTAAACGGTTTGAAATTTGGTATGATACTCCCCTAGAGTCCGTTTCCTATAATACCTTGGCCCCAACAGCTGACTCTCCAGTTGAAGGCCTACCATAGGGGGAAGAGCACACGCCTTCATGAGATTTTGAGGGAGGCATCACTAGTCACGAAATTCAATCGTGTCACTACCACACATATGCAGGTATGGTCTCTCAAAAATCATAGCATATAAAGTGATCATGTTTGACTGAAATGGGCTGATTACTTGTTTAGTCTGGATAAAAAAAATCCATGGTTTGGAATGATTTTGGCTTGTGTACTTGAGTCAACAATGTGGTCTTGGTGTATAAAATGTTTTGTTTTCTCCTCACTTCCTAGTTTGAGGTGGTTAGTGCTTTTAAAGCAACATTATGAACATGAGGCAGTATATAAAAAAAAATGTAATACTGTATGTATGTGTTATGACCTTGAGTTGCTAAATGTTTGTATCTTTGAGGCAACATTATTCACCAGAGATGTTTGTTCCTTGGAGGCAACATTATTCACCTAAACCACAACATATTGGTGTTTGCATGCCGTATTGAATATATATAATAATAATAATTACTTTCAAGTAACGTAAATTCATATGAAGTAAGGTTGATTATTAGAACTAATCCTATTTTTTTTCCAGCCATGAACCCTTCTGCTTTCTATGGAAAAACATATGATGTTGGTGTGCCAGAGAAGTCTGAAGATGAAAATTTAGATAGTGAAGATAATGACTATGATCCTGAAAAAGATTTGGAGATTTCAGATGAAGAAAGCGAGGATGATGGAGATGAAAGCGATCATGAGGTGTTTCCAAGCACATCTGGTAAAGGAAAGAGAACAGTCAGGAGAACAATATGGAAGAATAAAAGGCCAGAAGATGTAAAATTTCTAAAGAAAGTCTTTTTTGGGTCAGGTTCATACTAGTGATGGTAGTGTGAAAAGCCCAATAGAATATTTTGATAAGTTATTTGACAATAACATGAAAGAATGGTTAGTTGAAGAATCAAACAAGTTTGCAATTCAGAATGATCCTAACAAACCCCTTAGTTTGACAAAGAGTGAGTTGGAGCAGTTTATAGGTATATTATTAACAATGAGCAAGACTGTATTGGAGTTGTTAGGGGAGGAGGCTCGGTACAGTCTCAGTAGAGAACTGAACGAACCAGTTTCGCTACCTATGTTAGAGGAGTGACGTCAGCTTAGTGACGTGACTCAGGATATAAAAACCCGGTTAAGTGAGAATCTCTGGGTTAGCAGAACAACTTTGATAGTGGAAGGAGGTGGCCGGTGAAGTTCGGTAGTGTTGTGGGGTTTGATTATAGTTCTAAGGTATTGTACTTATATTATTATTATTATTGTTATTATTGTATATGTTGTGTATTGTATTGTATATGTAGATCATATTTCATCACTATTTTCCACAGTATATTAAGAGACATACGTGGTGAGGCAGTCGAGTATTGTTTACCTAGAGTATCCTACCTTCCTCATGTTGCCTGGGGACATTTGTAGCACCTCACCACAAATCTGGTGAACCTTTAATTTAGATTTTGTCCTATTAATTATACTTTATTATTTTTATACCATGTCTATTATGATCCTTGGTGTCAATACATTATTTTGATGGTGTAAAGTTCGGGACTCGTAACAGATTGGCGACCTCGCCAGGATTTGTGAGTGTTGCTTAATTAATAGCTACAAGTGATGCCTAGTAATCATAGATTTTTGTAAATCACAGTTTAACAATCGGGTGTTCATTATGGCAATTATTAACTGTGAATTTGTGGCTGCCTTCCTTGCATCTAAGCCGACGGTGAGTGAGGTTGACAGGCTTACTAAAGCTGAACTCAAAGAGGTGGCAAAGTACTTGGATTTAGAGTTTACTTCTGGTGAAAAAAAAATTGTACTTGTAAAGATGATCAAGCATGAAATGTCTGGTATACTGTATCATGAAGAGTGTCCTGGAGATGAGAGGGATGTGGAAGCAGATAGGCTTGTTGATCAGGAAATAATACTACCACAGCCAGAGCGAGAGGGTGTAGGTGAGGATGTAACTCCAGTATTTCCTTCTAAATTTAGTGTGGCTGAATACTTAGAATTGGAGAAAATAAAACTGAATCAAACACAACTGCAATTAGATCATGAATACCGTATGGCTAAGCTGCAGCTAGATGTAAAGGTTTCCACCTCCCCTGGTCCTCAGCGTACATCCGCTTATCAGGCTAATATGTTGCCACCATTTGAAGAGGAACATGTAGGAGAGTTTTTCACATTGTTTGAGGAAATTGCTCATGGGATGAAATGGCCTATAAAAGAATGGACCTTCATGTTGCAACCGGTGTTAATTGGTCGAGCTCGAACTACGTATGTCTCTGTAACGTCAGATGTTCGTAAAGATTATCGATTGCTTAAGCAGGCAATTTTGGGTGCCTATCAGTTGAGACCAGAGGCATATCGCCAACGTTTCCGTAAGGTGCATAAAAGGAAGGATCAAACCCATGTTGAATTCGTAAGCCAAATGACTAACTCATTTGATCTATGGCTAAAAAGTAAAGGTGTTGAAACTTTTGATACTCTTCGGCAATTGGTATTGAGGGAGAACTGCCTGTGGAAAATAGATGAAAATGTGGTAAATTATGTAGTGGAAAAAGAGATAGAGGATTTGTGTACTGCTGCCCAAAAGGCTGATGATTATGTGTTAAGTAACCCAGATTATCTTAAGAGAAGTGACAAACCCCACAACACATCCAGCTTTAAAGGAAAATTTGGTAATGATGACATTAATATTACTGCCCCTCCTCCCTCTAGGTCTGCTAACCATGTTGGTAATTCTTATGCATCATCTAGGGGTAATGTTGTAAAGAGCAGTTGTACTCATTGTGGCAAAGTAGGACACTTGGCCAGTAATTGTTGGTCAAAAGGGAGAAATGAGTGGCCGAAGTCTGTTAGTATTGTCACTAACCAGGATCCCTTTGTAAACCCACATGCTATGGAGTCTTTGACCGAGACACGTGAGGGTGATGTGGGTGACTGCGTGGGGAGCTGCAGTAAGCAGATGGCATGCCCCACTCTTAGTAACTGTACAAACCAGGCCATTTTAGAGCAATACCGTGCATTTCTGTCAGATGGCACAGTTGAGGTACAAGGTCAAACTTATCCTATAAAAATTTTAAGGGATACAGGAGCTTCACAATCATTATTGATTAATCCATCTAATGAACCTGTTATCTCTCTCACATATGTTTTATTACAGGGTGTTGCAGGAAATTGTATCTCAGTGCCTATCATTGATGTCACCCTAGACTGTAGCATTGCCAAGGGTATTGTACGTGTGGGAGTGGTGAAGGAGCTGCCAGTGCCTGGAGTCAACTTTTTATTAGGAAATGATATTGCAGGAGGTAGGGTGACAGTCAATCCCATCTTATCCATGTGTCCAGTTAATGAACTATTAACCCGTGAGTATGAAGAAAAAATGTCTAATGTCTTCCCAGCATGCGCAGTGAACCGATCCATGACCCAGCTAACTAAACCTGACCATGTCACGTCTGTCCCTTGTACTGATGTTCCAAATGTCACTGAAAATGACCATAGTAGGGTGGAACGTGAAATGCCTGAGAGTCACACTGAGACTGTCAATACAGGGGAGATGCCTTCCAGCCAACTTGAATTCCCATCTCATATTTGTGATATCGAGGGGATCGTTGACCACCAAAAGGCTGATCCTGATTGTAGGAAACTTGCCAGTTTGGCTATGAGTGAGGTGGACGCGGCTAAAGAATTAGTGGAATGTTATTATTTTAAGAACCAGGTATTATGTAGACAGTGGAGACCACCTCAACTTCCTACCAATGATGGTATATATGATGTACATCAAGTGGTTGTCCCCAGAGTGTGTCGTTCAGAAATAATTAACATTGCCTATAATCTTCGGCTGGCTGGTCATCTTGGGATAAGAAAGACTGTAGAAAGAGTTAGAACTCATTTTTTCTGGCCAGGAATGGTCGCGGATATAACTAATTATTGCCGTACCTGTGATGTTTGTCAAAGGGTAGGTAAACCTATTCAAAAGATTCCAGTAAGCCCTTTAGTGCATCTACCTGTATTTGAAATTCCTTTCTCTAGAGTTGTCATCGATATAGTGGGGCCCCTGCCGAGAACCTCGCAGGGTCATTCCTACCTTCTAACCATCATGGACATGGCCACACGGTACCCTGAAGCTATCCCTATCAGAGCTGCTACTGCCACTATCATTGTCAGAGAACTTCTATATTTTTTTACAAAGTTTGGTTTCCCGAGAGAAATTCAGTCCGATCAAGGTAGTTACTTTATGTCTAATGTTTTCAAGAACTCAATGAGGGAGTTAGGTATTGACCCGATAACCTCTAGTGCCTACCACCCGCAAAGTCAGGGAGCTCTTGAGCGATACCATCAGACACTCAAATGTATGTTACGAAAATTTTGTGAAGAAACAGGCAAAGAATGGGATAAAGGGATACCATTTCTCCTGTTTGCTACTAGAGAGGTTCCTACAGAATCATTAGGTTTCTCCCCTAATTCCCTAATTTTTGGCCATCAAATTAGAAGACCACTACAGTTCCTAAAGGAGAAGTGGATTGATGGTGAGTGCGAAATTGGCTTGTTGCAATATGTTATCAAGTTCAAAGAAAGACTGAGAGCTTCATGGGCATTTGCTAATGAACATCTGAAGAAGGCTCAAATCAGCATGAAAAACTGGTATGATAAAAAGGCTTTAATAAGAGGATTTCAGCCCAACGATGAAGTGTTAGTTTTGCTACCTATGTCTGGACAACCCCTTGCAGCAAAATATTGTGGTCCCTACAAGGTTATGTCAAAAGTAAGTCAGACTGACTACATGGTTGCTACACCTGATAAACGAAAGTCACAACAACTGGTCCATATCAATATGCTCAAGCCTTATCGTAGAGCCCCTTCCCAAGTCCAGCCACATCCTCCTGTGGGTTGTAAAGGTGTGTGTGTCACTCTCATTAAAGAGATGGAGGAGCAGGGGGATTGTCCTTTGTCCCTAGGAAGTGTTTCATCTTGGGAGGAGAATGCTACCTTCTTGAAGGGTCTGCCCACCTTGTTTCCTCATCTCTCCTCATCCCAAGTAAACTAACTTATATTACTTCTTTCACAGTACCCAAGAGTGTGTTTCTCTACAAGAGACTTTGGGGACTACATTCCTGCCAGTCCTCCAGCATACTTTGCATTTTATTCCAATTCATTTGAAGGGCAGGGTCACCATGGTAGCTCTGCCATCCTAGTTCGTCGATATATTCCTTGCATGAGCATAGAGCTTGACTCACCGCTCCAGGCTGTTGCTGTTAAGGTTTTTATGGACCGCCCCTACACTGTGTTAAAATTGAGAGGGGTGATCTAAACCGTCTTGTATGGGACCTTCCCTCTCCCTTTGTTTTGTTGGGTGATTTTAATGGTCGTCATCCTCTGTGGGTGACAGTTCGGTCAACCCCAGGGGTGTTTTATTAGCTTCTTTTATTGAGGATGAGGGATAAGGGGTTTTAAATACGGGAGATGTGACACATTTTAATAACCCAACTGAGACTTTTACCGCCATTGACATTTCCCTTTGCTCACCCAGTGCTCTGTTAGATTTTACTTGGAGAGTGTTGCCTGATTTATATGGTAGTAACCACAGTCTCGTCTTCCTAGGTGGAAATTAGAGAAGGCTGACTGGCAGTTTTATAGAGAGCTAACTACTTCCGTCTCTTCAGTAGCCGACTTTATTAGCTCTGATGAGGTTGTAACATATTTCACTGATATGCTCCACTCTGCCGCTCTCAACTCTATCCCTAAAACTTCTGGCTACTTTCCGAAACGTCCTGTCCCTTAGTGGTCACCAGTCTGCACCACTGCTGTGCGGGAGAAGCGCGCTGCTTTCTCTCGTCTTCGTCACAAACGTGGGGGCCCCACTTTTAAAGGACTTCCAATGGGCAAGGTCCCGGGCTAGACAAATATCAAAAGAGGCACGCCGAGCATCTTGGAAGGCCTATGTGTCTTCAATTAATAGTAAAACTCCACTCACCGAAGTGTTCAGGAGAGTCCGTAAGATGGGGGGGAAGTTTTCTCCTACTTCTCCACCTGTACTTAAGGTCAATGGAGTTAAGATTATGGATAGTTTGACAGTGGCCAATACCATGGCGGAGGCTTTTGCTAGAGTCTCCAGCCGTGACTCTCGACCTCTGGCTGTGAGACATGAGTTAAGAGCCAAGGAGCGCACTGCCCTGGAATTCTCAGGGAATGAGAATAAAAGTTATAACCATATATTTACCCTGAGAGACCTGCATTCTGCTCTCTCTCTCTGTGGGGACACTTCTCCTGGGCCAGACAACATACCATATGCAATGTTGCAACACTTAGGTGAGGAGACGATCTCATTTCTATTAGCTTTATATAACAGAATCTGGGTGGAGGGTGTCATCCCTTTTGGGTGGAGGGTTGCTACCATCCTTCCTTTCCCCAAGCAGGGCAAGGACTCTAGTGTTGCCCTCAATTACCGATCAATTGCCCTGACCTCCTGTATCATTAAACTATTTGAGAAGATGGTGAATACTTCTTGGAACGGGGTGATTTTCTGTCTCTGTCCCAGTCTGGCTTTCATAAACATTGTTCCACTACAGACGCTCTGGTCAGGTTGGAAGCTGCAGAATGTGAGGCCTTTGCACGACATCAACACCTTTTCTGTGTATTCTTTGATTTAGAGAAAGCGTTTGACACTACATGGCAATATGACATCTCTTAGCAGCTTCATGTATATGGCCTGCGAGGTCGCCTTCCACGCTTTCTTAAAGAGTTTCTCAGTTGTCGCAGTTTTTCTGTAAGGGTTGGTACAGCTCTCTCAGCATCTGTTGCACAGGAGGAGGGAGTCCCCCAGGGAAGCGTCCTCAGTGTCACATTGTTTGCAGTAGCAATTAATGCCATTGCCTCATCCTTTCCTGACGGTATAGCCAACTGGATGTACGTAGATAACCTGGCAGTCTGGTTTGCTGCTTGTATTTACAAGATGTTTCGTTGGGCTGGTTCTCAAGGGTTTCGATTTTCTCATGCCAAGACAGTTGTTATGCACTTACGCCGTATCCGAGGCGTCCACCCTTATCCAGATTTATTTATGTATGGTCATAGGATACGTTGTGTCGAGGAAACTCGTTTTTTTTTTGTCTCCTTTACAATAAACGTTTGACTTGGGTTCCCCACTTAAGTTAACTTAAGGTTTCTTGCCTCTAGGCTCTTAACCTATTAAGGGTCCTTGCCATTCGTCCTGGAGAGCTGATCAGGCCACTTTTCTCCGCCTATACAATGTTCTAATTAGGTCAGAACTCGACTATATGTGTGAGGTGTACTCAGAGTACTACATTTCACATCCTCGCACACCATGGCTATTTGACTTCTGGGTCATGTAGGCTATGGAAGAGATGGGAACTGATGATGTCCCGATTTGTCCTAAGCGGATCCCCAGGGTGGCTCCTTGGTTTCTTCCAGAAATTTACACCTGCATCTGCTTTTCAAACAAGAAGGAATCTCTTCCTCCTCTAGTGGCTCATTCCCTCTTTTTAGAACATGCATCCTCTCACAGGGAGTCCCTCCCTGTGTACACTGATGGGTCAAAGTCTGATGCTGGAGTTGGTTTTGGTGTTGTCTTTCCCGAGTTTAATCGAGGCGGCAGGCTCCCCTCCGTCAAGTTCATTTTTACTGCTGAGCTCTCGGCCATTTTATATGCCCTCGAAGATATTTTTACTCTCCCTCAGCCTTCTTTTACTATATTTTGAACATTCCTGTAGTGCCTACCAGGCCTTGTGCAATTTTAACTCTTCCCATCCCTTGGTGTTGGCCATTCTCGAGTGAATACTTATTTATCTGTAAATAGCCTACCAGAGCATTAATGGCATTATTTTCGACCCAATTAATCCTCTTCGCCTAGGTTTAACATGTCCCGTGCCAAACACTCTTGCCATTACATTCCTTCAGCCTATGTATCGAGTCCTTTACCAAATACTGATAACTCTTCAAATGGCGTCCCACCTCAGCAGGCAACATTTACACAGAACATGTCTGCGGCAGCACTGTCCTCTCTAAGCTAAGTAGTTTTATATTGTAATGAAACAAAACTTCAAACACCTACACTTCTAACCTGTCAGACAACATTTCGGGTAAATCTTAAGACACAGTAAGAAACAAGAAAAGGACCCCAAACAATTGTAATATACAATCTTTAGTACGATTCAGATGTTTGTAGAAACTGAAAAAGTGAGAGAGATAGAAGTACGATTCAGATATCAGACTAACTTGCTGATATTTAGAGCAAGTGACACCACCGTTCATTTCGCTAAAGGGGCGAGCCAAACTTGAGAGTAGGAGAGACAGTCAAATTAGTGGTGTTGTTCTGGAGGCGGCATTATCTCCCTTCCTCATAAATTACTTTTCTCTTCCCTAACTATCGCTCTTTCATTCACATTATCGACAATATGTAAAATACGCGATTATATTTCCTTTGCTTATAAACTACTGTATTCTAAATATAATTTCTTCTTTATTGTGTAAGAGGGGCGGGCCACCCTGTTATTGACTTTTTTAAGGTCTGGGTTGCCCCTATATGGTTTTATTAAAGATGAGCTTCAATCTAGGTTGCCATACATCACAGACATCGATGATTTTCCGTCTTTAACTTAATAAATCCAATAAGTAAAGAAACTATTTAATATATATATATATATATATATATATATATATATATATATATATATATATATATATATATATATATATATATATATATATATATATATATATATATATATATATATATACATATATATATATACATATATATATATATATATATATATATATATATATATATATATATATATATATATATATATATATATATATACATATATATATACATATATATATATATATATTAAAGATGAGCTTCAATCTAGGTTGCCATACATCACAGACATCGATGATTTTCCGTCTTTAACTTAATAAATCCAATAAGTAAAGAAACTATTTAATATAAATATATATATATATATATATATATATATATATATATATATATATATATATATATATATATATATATATATATATATATACATATATATATATATATATATATATATATATATATATATATATATATATATATATATATATATATATATATATATATATATATATATATATACATATATATATATACATATATATATATATATATATATATATATATATATATATATATATATATATATATATATATATATATATATATATATATATATATATATATATATAAAACAGAGTGTCTGTCTGTCTGTCTGTCTATTTAGCCACTATACACAGCCACATCGTTCTACCTAGAGTAATAATTTTTACATACGTTTTTTCGCTGAGACCTGGAGAGTGTCTTGGCCCTATATTTTTTTTTCTTCAATGATTAACCAATTAAAAATGACTTTTTTCCTTCCCCCCCCCCACCCTGAGCTGACAAATGCTGGTCAATTTTGTCATTTTTCAACTTTCATTTAAGCAATTTCTTTCCTTGCAGACAGTAAGAGCTTGAATTTAAACACCAGGAACTAAAAACGGGAGCCTTCTAGGTGTACACAACAGCTTATAATAAGAGCATCAATTGTTTTTTTTAATAAAATATTATCTCCTTAAACAATGAAAGAAAACAACATGCTCTCTCTCTCAAAGAAAACCACATTCTCTCTCTTTGTTCATGTAATCATGTTCTTAAGCAGACAAACACACAGAGACACAGACAGACAGACACACAGAGAGATAGAGAGATAGGGATAGAGACACAGATAGATAGAGAGATAGAGACACAGATAGATAGAGAGATAGAGACACAGATAGATTGAGAGATAGAGACAGAGATAGATAGAGACAGAGATAGATAGAGACACAGATAGGTTGAGAGATAGAGACACATAGAGATAGAGACACAGATAGATAGAGACACAGATAGATAGAGACACAGAGATAGAGACACATAGGCACAGAGACACAGAGATACAGATAGATAAAGACACAGATAGATAGAGACACAGGTAGATAGAGACACAGGTAGATAGAGACACAGGTAGATAG